>JADRCD010203993.1:14206-25772 GCA_019843815.1 Montemys delectorum
TCTATCTATCTATCTATCTATCTATCTATCTATCTATCTATCTATCTCTTCATTTTTTAAAAAAGATTTATTTATTATTATATCTAAGTACATTGTAGCGTCTTCAGATGCACCAGAAGAGGGCATCAGATTTCATTACAGATGGCTGGGATTTGAACTCAGGACCTTCGGAAGAGCAGTCAGTGCTCTTAACCACTGAGCCATCTCTCCAGCCCCTATCTCTTTATAAATTAGCCAATCTCTGGTTTTCATTTATAGTAACAGGAAATGGCTGAGACAGTGCCATTGTCTCCATTTATAGTTTAGAGAGATTAAGCAAATTACTCATTCAGAGTGGTGGATCAGGATCAAATTCATGTCTGATCCCATAGCCTGCATTCACGATGTCAAGTGAAACTGTCTTCCTTTCTTGCCCCTTAAACACAATGTAGGAAGCAAGGTCTTCCTCCTCAGCCCCAGCTTAATGCAGCAGACAGTCTGCAGAGGAAGAAGCCAGGTTCTGGGGCCATTGGCTTCTAGGCAAGACTTAGTTCTCCAAGATGAAGGTCACTATGACTGTGCCAGGCTGCCTCTAGTTTTTATATCTCTGAACCCTTGGAGACACTCTTCCATAGGCCAGGCACTGATCTACAACATACTATAAAGTCTAGGTTGGTCTCAAATTCATGATCCCCTTCCTGCCACCTCCTGTGAGCTGGGATAATAAGAATGCACTACAGTTCTGGGTCTCTCACTAGTTTTGAACCCAGACTTCTGACAAGGGAAGGACCACTAGCCCTGCAGTTCTCTTGCTTGCCCTGCAGCTTGCTCGCCTTACAGTTTGCTCACCTTGCAGTAGTACTCTGTCTTCAGCCGGGTATAATTGGTGAACTTTGCTAAGATGCTCTGGCTGCTGCCAAGCACGGTCTGGAAGTGGACAGGTTTCTCGGGAGGTGCAGGCAAGGCCTTCAGAGCCAGCTCGTACTGGTAGTAACCTAAGTCACTGTTGTGCAAGGTCAGTCTTCCACATATTTCTCCAGCTTTCAGGGGCTGAAATTCAAATGAGAATGTTCCCTGGAAGAGAAGATGGAGGCTCTTGTCATGTTGGGTATGTGACCCATCCTCTCCCACTAACTGACCTACCCGAGGTCTCATGGCAGG
The DNA here is from genome assembly GCA_019843815.1 of Montemys delectorum. Classification (NCBI taxonomy): domain Eukaryota; kingdom Metazoa; phylum Chordata; class Mammalia; order Rodentia; family Muridae; genus Montemys; species Montemys delectorum. Next base: position 15,347 of record JADRCD010203993.1, read on the forward strand.
TGATGGCAAAAATGCTTCACATACAAATACTGAAGTTGACTCTGAGCCAGGGAATTTCAGCCCAGGTTAGCCCATTCTTGCTCTCTTTCATCCCCCTCTAGCTTTCTCTTTTCCAGGTATTTTCCCATTCCAAATCTGAATCTAAGAAACAGGTACTGGCCCCTTCCTAGGGAAGCACATTTATGGACAGTAACAGGAGGTTAAAGGTCACCCAGACCCTTCTTTGCATACAGTCATTCTCAGAACAAAAGCTTTCTGGGTTCTGTTTTTTTCTGGAGGGGAAACATTCTCTTTCACCTATTCTTAGAAAACAAAACAAAAACCAAAGGGCATTCTTTATAATAGCACAGAGAGAATGACGCAAATATTCTACCAGTAGGAGACTGGTTAAATGACTTAGGGTCTTCCCATCCCAGTGGGATATTATATAGCTACAAAAGAAGGAGTAGAATTGTAATGAGAGGTGTTGCTATGGTAAAGGAAAGAAAGGAGATGTGATGTTTGTATATGCTTGGTCCAGGGATTGGCATTATTAGAAGGTATGGCCCTATTGGAGTAGGTCTGGCACTGTGGGTGTGGCCTTTAAGACCCTCATCCAAGCTGCCTGGAAGCCAATATTCTGCTAGCAGCCTTCAGATGAAGATGTAGAACTCTCAGCTCCTCCTGTACCATGCATGCCTGGATATTGTCATGTTCCCACCTTGATGATAATGGACTGAACCTCTGAACCTGTAAGCCGGCCTCAATGAAATGTCTCTTTTTTTTCTAAAGATTTATTTATTAATTTTATGTATATGAGTACACTGTAGCTATACAGATGGTTGTGAGCCACCATGTGGTTGCTGGGATTTGAACTCAGGACCTTCAGAAGAGCAGTCAGTGCTCTTAACTGCTGAGCCATCTTCCCAGCCCATGAAATGTCCTTTTAAGAGCTGCCTTGGTCATGGTGTCTGTTCACAGCAGTAAAACCCTAATTAACACAGGATGTCTGAAAAAAAAATGTATATAAAGCATCTACGTATTGATTCAAAATTAGTTTGTTGTTTGTGTGCACATGTTCAAAGGCTAGAGGGGAGCTTTCTAGAACTGATTCTTTCCTGGTTTGATCCCAGGATCCAAGGATCAAAACTCAAGTTGTCAGGCCCATGTGCAAGAACCACTACTCACCGAGCCACTTCTCTGGCCTGTTTTTGTTGTTCACTTGTAGAAGAGTCTGTAAGAACAGCTGGTTTTGGTGTTACATTTGAGGGAAATGTGTATGGGACTTTAAACTTTCTATTTCATATACTTCTATAAAGCTTGAGATGTTTTACTGTGAGTAGCTATTGAAAAAAACATGAAACAAACATGGGCTGAGGAGATGGCTCATCGATTCAGAATGCATACTGTTTTTCCAGAGGACCAGGGTTCAAGTCCCAGAACCCACGTCAGGTGGCTGAAAACCACCTGTAGCTCTATCTCCTTAGGATCCAACACCTCTGACCTTTGCAGGCACCTGCACTTGTGTGCACATACCCACACACACACACACACACGTGCACATCATTAAAATAATTAAAAGTAAAACCCAGCAATTATTACTGAAAAATAATCAGAATAAAAGGGGTATCACTAAAGCCATAGACGTTTGTCAGAAAGAACATAATACAAAAATAATTTTATAATAAAAAGGGGCATGAATAGACAAATACAAAAAACAAATATAGTTTAACCTGGCATGCCTAAGGCCCTGAATCAAATTTCAAGCATTAAAAAAAAAAAAAAAAAAGTGTAGTTAAACTTTCGTTGCTCTAGCTACTTGAGAGGCTGAGATAGGAGGAACACAAGATCAAAACCTATCTGGGTTAGAGAGTGAGTTCCAGGCCAGCCTGAGTAACTTAGTGAGTCCCTGTCTCAAAAAAGCAGGGGTGAGGCGGGATGGGGCAATGGGTCTGTAGCTTAGTAGGACAAAGCTTTCCAGGAATGCACAAGGCTTGGGGCTTAGTAGGTAGAGCGCAAGCATGTCACTCTTGAGATCAGGCAGTGAAGGAGCATGCCTGCAAGCTTCTGTCGCGTCTTCTCTGTTCTCCCATGCAGATTGGTTCTTTCCCTTACATCTTTCACTCTTGGGAAGTGGGCCCTCCTGAACTGAGGAGATCCACAGTAACCTGGAAAACTTGGTGAGATAATCTATCTGACAAGGGCAACAGAAACTGGAGGGCTGGTTTCAGTTTGACTCTGAGGTGCTGTCTGTCATAGGATTAGCCTAGTGGGGGCAGTAGAGAACATTTGATTGCTCAAAAACTGAAAGGCTGCACTGGTCAAGTGCTACAACAAAAATAGAAAGGTCATGAGTTTCAGGCCATCCTGCGTGACCCAGTGAGACACTATCTCAGAGAAGCCAACCCAAACCCAATTTAAAACAAAACACCATGGACAAGAACTGATCAATAGCTGAATCCTACTTCCGAACCAGCCCGGCTTGGAGAGAAATCTCTGAGTAGAGCTTGCCTGATCACACTAAAGACACAGGAGGCAAATCAAAGAACAGATTAAATCCCACTGACAATGGGCAGGAGTGCAGAGAAAACTAAGCTAGATCCTGGAGGCAAAAGAAGAGCTAGAGTAGTGAAGGGGACAGGCAGAACTGGACAAGGGCTGGGGAGGGGAGTTAGAGCAAGGATTTCAATAACATTTAGACACTGAGTTTTGAAGTGATAAACTGTTAGGAAAGTCCATTTTCTCCAGGCTCATGTTCTCCTAACCACAGTCAGGGGTTCTGTGTGCCTCTCCACGACACTCTGTGAATAAGCAAGTACAGCAACAAGCATAAAGCACACATATGTAGGTGTGTGCATATAAATATGTGTTACATGTATATATGTGCGGGCACATGTATATATGTGTGTATATGTGTATGCATATGTATTTATATGTGTACATGTGTGCACATATAAGTATGTGTGTGGTGCATGTGTATCTGCATGGGCATGTGTATATAGGTATGTGTGTACATGTATATGCATATAAATGTGTGTATGTGGTGCATTGTATAAAGTATGTATGTGTTTATATGTGTATGTTAATGTATATGTGTTTATATGCATGTGTATATTTTATCCTGAACTTTTCACACCTTGCTTTCCTTTGCACACTAAGATCCATGCTAATTTGTGTGTGTGTGTGGACTGGGGATCAAACTCAGGATACCCCATGCATGCTGGGCAAGTGCTCAGCACCAAGGTCCACTTCCAGCTCTGTGCTATTTTTATAATTAGCAAAAAGATGTTTTCCCTTTAGCTTAAACAAGGCAAATAATCAAAGTCAAAGTCATTATACAAAAGTCCATTGTACCTGCCCCCACCAAAGCCAAGTGTCCCTAGTTCACGTGAAGACTTTGGCTACGGAAGAAAGGAACACAAGGCTGCTTGTCCCTTGCTAATCTTCTTGCCCTCTACCAGGGCTGGCCCACACTCAAGCTATGCAGAACATAGACCCAGAGGCCCCATGGGTAGAAGCCACTGTCATAGCCCTAAGGGTCCCCTGGCAGCCAGGGCCTACCTCAGAGTTTGGAGGCACAGCAAACTGGGAAGGCAGGCTGATATCACTCAACTTGCACTCTGTTGAAAAGGTCACCGAGTAGGGCAGGGGATTCTCCAACTTGATGGTGGCTGATACACTCTGTCGGACTGGGCTTGTCATCTGGATGGTTTTAATGATGCCAGAAGGGGTGACCCTGAAACTCACAGTGTAGTACAAGAACTCATTGGTCACCTCGTTCCGGAAGATCACCTGCATTCATGGGGTGAGTAGGAAGAAGCAGGGGAGAGCAGAGGTTAGCCCAGGGTCTTTTGTCTATGCTCGGGATCTCCTGCTGTCTGGGAGCCTTGCTGGGAACAACGAGGTAAGGTACTAGGGTGGCATGACCAGCCAGTCAGATCCCTGCCAGGCAGTCTTTCTCTTTAGAACAAGGGAGACCTCAGACCTTCAAGCTGAGGTGGGCCTCATGCCTACTGCTGTTGCTCCCAGAGTTGTTAGTGAGAAGGACGTCAATGACAAACAGTGTCTAACGGGGGATTAGTCTTTGCCAGACTACATGATCCCACAATACATCTGCAATGCCATCACCCTTCACAGATGAGGGAATGGAAGTGTAGCAAAGCTCAGTGTCCTGTCCAAGATCACGTGCAAAGGAGTATCCTGCATGGAGAGACTTCAGGGCTCACCTGTGACTGCTCTAAGCAGCCCTCTCCCTCTATGGGTGATTCTGGTCATCTGCCAAGAGTTCTTTTCTCTGGAGAGAGGGAAAGTTGGCCCTGTGTGCTTGTTGGTCATTCATAAATAGAAACGTTGAACACATTTCTTTTGAGACAGGGTCTCATGTAGCTCAGTCTAGTACCTAATTCCAGAGGCAGGTCTCAAATGCCTAATCCTCCTGCCTTTACCTCCTAAGTGCTGCAATTTCAGGTATGCGACACTATGCCTGGATTTTATGCAGTTGACTTTGTAGAGTCTACTCAAGCTTTTGCTCTTTTTAACACATTGAATCATTCATTAATCTTATTATTACTAGGTAGCAATTTTATTTATACAGCCTGGCTTTTACATACACTCTTTTAAAGATTTCATCTAAGTGTATACTTTAAAATCTTTCACTTTGTGATTCCATCACTAATAATAACTTCAAAAACTATGTATGTATAAACAAACAAACAAACAAACAAACAAACCACTCAAGACTCCAGGCCTGACTTCTGTGACCTGTGAATCTATACACTTCCCTGCTTCAAAGTATTTCTCTCATTATAAAGTTATGTATTGACAGAATGATGTCTGTCTCCTCCACTAGACTGTGCTTCTTGAGAACAGAGACTGTGCCTGGCTTTGGCCATTGCTGTATTACTAGCACTGAGCATAGAACATGGCTATGTGACAACACCCAGAGGAAGCTCCACTCCCAGGCGCTATGACAATCTCAGGATCAGAGGTGAGGAGAACACAACATCTGTCCCAACACCCACCAGGAGTAACTGGGTCCAGTGGGACCAGGCACACAAGAACTCCGTCAGCCCAGTAGCTAGGGTTCCTTCCGGTCTCTCTGGGCTGGTGTCCTGAGCAGACCTTGGGTGCAAGCTCTGAAGCCAGTCCCACAACACCCAGAGGAAGTTCCACTCCCAGGTGCTATGACAATCTCAGGATCAGAGGTGAGGAGGATACAACATCTGTCTCAACACCTACCAGGAGTAACTGGGACCAGTGGGACCAGGCACACAGGAACTCTGCCAGTAGAGTGGCTCAGGTTCCTTCTGGTCTTTCTGGGCCAGTGCCCTGAGCAGACCTTGGGTGCAGGCTCCGCAGCCAGTCCCACAACACCCAAAGGAAGCTGCTGCACTCCCAGGTGCTCTGACAAGCCCAGGATCACAGGATCCCAGAATCACAAGATCACAGAGACAGCTTGACTCTGAGGAGTACTGACACAACCAGGATCACAGGAAGGACAAGCTCCAGTCAGATTTAGCAAGGGCAGGTAGCATTAGAGATAATCAGATGGCAGGGGGGTTGGGGGGGCAAGAGTAAGAAAATAAACAACACAAACCAAGATTACTTGGCATCATCAGAACCTGATTCTCCCACCATAGCAAGTCCTACACACACCATCACACTGGAAAAGCAAGATTCAGATATAAAATCACTTCTCATGATGATGATACAGGACTTCCCTAACCTAAAGAAAGAGATGCCCATGAACGTACAAGAAGCCTACAGAACTCCAAATAGACTGGACCAGAAAAGAAATTCCTCCCATCATATAATAATAAAAACACCAAATGCACTAAACAAAGAAAGAATTTTAAAAGCAGTAAGGGAAAAAAAGGCAAGTAACATATAAAGGCAGGCCTATCAGAATTAAGGCAGACTTCTCACCAGAGACTATGAAAGCTAGAAGATCCTGGGCAGATGTCATACAGACCCTACAAGAACATAAATGCCAGCCCAGGCTACTCTACCCAGCAAAACTCTCAATTAGCACAGATGGAGAAAACAAGATATTCCATGACAAAACAAAATTTATACAATATCTTTCCACAAATCCAGCCCTACAAAGGATAATAGATGGAAAACATCAACATAAGGAGCAAAACTACACCCTAGAAGAAGCAAGAAAGTAATCTTTCAACAAATCTACACAAATCTAATTCCACCTCTTACAACAAAAACAACAGAAGTGACAATTACCTTTTCTTAATATCTTAATATGAAAATTAATATTACCAACATATCCTAAGTGATTGAAATCCAAAAATATGAGGAATTAGAAATTTGTTGATTGTCATCCAATGGTCGCTCTAATTTGGTGATTGGAGAAATAGATTCAATATTGTACAATCTATATATACTTTCAGCTAGTTTATCCGTGACAGTGTCTTGCTATGTACAACATAAGGGTCTTGAAATCTTGCTTCTCCTATCTCAGCCTCTCTATTAGTAGTATTGTTTATTTCATGTTTTTACACTATACTGTGGTTTTCAGAACAACTTATATATTTCAAAAGTATTTATATACCCAAGGGAGACATAGACAATTAACTTGGGAAGTGGCTTGTAGGAAAGAGAACAACAAAGAGTGAGACTGAATGCTTTGATTGACATTTGTAGCTCTTGTATCAAGTTTGAAGAAGAGGACTTTATAAGTTACTCTTTCTCTGAGATGAATGCTTTTCCAAATTATCACAGCTAATGAACCTGATTCTTACCCACACCTAATGTCTGTGCCACCTTCTAAGCAGAACCATTGTTCATTGAAACAGTTGGTGAATGACTTTATGGATAGACCATCTTAATACACACACCATTTCTTAAATGAATGTAACCTGTTTTCTGTGGGCTGAGAATAAAGTCACTCACTCAAGTCAAATAGTTTTGACCATAGCAGGAAGTCTGTATCCAAAAATCGCACCTACAATTCATTCCTCAGAACAGCAGAACTGTCAACTCTCAGCTTAGCTACAATGGAGGTAAAATCCTTTGGTGATGTGAGGGTCAGCCTTATTACAATGAAATCCAATGTCTAAAATTTGTTCTTATTTTGGGCTTGTACCATAGTAAGAGCCAAAATTTTAAACTCTACTAAATACAAAACAAACAAACAAACAAACAAACAAACAGACTTATATGTTTATGTTCATTTAAGAAAATACTAGTAGTGATGTATTATTTTGAAATATACAGTTAATATGTTTGGAGTTATTTAAAATTTATATTGAGAAAAATATATGTATTTTCAGTATTGCTGTAGACAAGCATCTACATAAGACTGTTAAATTGATTGTTTTATATCAAACAACTTTTATAATACTCATTTTTATTGTTATAATATTTTATAATTTTTAAGGAATATGACAAAAAAGATATTGTAGGTACTGAAGGGGGTCTCTGGGAGGAGTTGGGGTACAAAAGGGAAACAAGAATGTGATTTAATTCTATTTACTTCAAGTGTGTTTTTAAATGTTAACAAATTCAGATAAATTGAAATCATGTAACTTTTCACATCATAATGCAATAAAAGTTAAAAAATAAAGAACATGGCTATGTGCTCAATGGATACCTAAACAAACGAATGGATATTAGGCAACAAACACATAGTGAACACTATAGGGCATAGGCACTGTGCCTGAAGGATAGCATCTGCTGTTTTCTAACACCCTAGGGCCAAACTTCCATGTTTTGGGGAGGTGCCTTTGATGTGGCAATACCTTTGCAGTGTATAGTCCCTCCTTGTAGGAAAAGAAGTTCAGCTTGTAGTCTTTCTTGGAGCCAGACAGAACATCAATGTAATCAAGGCCCTTCAGAGTGACACTTGGGTCTGTCTTCTCTGGTTTCAGTATTTCCACAATGACCCGGAATCTGGAGCAGTACAGGAGAGGAGAGAGGCAATGAGAAATGACAAGAGACATCGAGAGAAGCAAGACTGTCAAAAGACGGGAGGGAAAGGGGCTGTGTCTACTTTTCCTCTCATGAAGATTGTGTGGGTCTGTGGTTCCAGTCTTTGTTCTGTCATCAAGAATGACAGCAACTGCCATTTATTGAGCCAGGTACCCAGTAGTCCATCTCTATGCTATTTATAGATATTCAGCTGACACAATATCTACAGGAGGTTTGTATCATTAACACCTCTGATTTATGGAAGAGGAAATAGAGGCCCAAAGAAGGAAGATAATGTGCTTGGACAACATGCATAGCTGCTGGCAAAACCAGGGAGCAGACTTAGGTCTGAGCTTTAGTCTACTATGCCAAGCACATGGCCTCTAGTCTCTTCTCTTTGGAAGGAAAGGATGAGGCTACTTGCCCTTGATCTCTTTTAGTCTCTGTATTCCTTTCTATCTCCTACTGCAAGCACAATTTGAGGGACCCTGTTCTCTGGCTAGTAGCTTGGGCTGTAAGACACTCAACAACAACAAAGGTGTTGACCATTAGGACTATCAGAACTATTATTTATTGGGCATTTGTTTTGTGTGAGGCAGGGCTCTAGGGTCTATCCATTATAGGATCTGTGAGAATTAACACTGAGCAGGAAGACAGGGTTTGTGTGTTCATGAGACACTTGGCTATACTGAGGACTGTGTCTCTGACTCCCCCAATCTGACATTCTTTGTAGGTGAAGGACCAAGCTGGATGGTGGAAGTCATTTGCTCCCCCACTCCTTCACTGCTCATCCCACACTCTCACCTCTGGGGCTTGTTCAGCCAGTTGCTGATTGGCAGGAGCTCAGTATAGGGAGTTTTACATGGAACCTCACGGTAGATATTGGCAACAGCTTTGGGGAGTTCGGCAGTCCCATGCAGGGCATATAGCCAGCCAGTCCCATCCGGAAGTGGGAAAAAGAGGGTGCCCTTGGAAGAAGTGACAAATAAGAATGACATAGTAGACCCTTATTAATAGACATCTACCTGACTTGGAGGATGCAAGTAAGCCTAACACTTCTACTTTAAAATGTTTTAATTTTTGGTGTGTATGTGGTGTGTGTGTGTGTGTGTGTGTGTGTGTGTGTGTGTGTGGTGTACACATGGGTATGTAGATGAGTGCACCTGTGTGTAACTACAGGAGTCCAGAGGAGGACACTGGGTATCTTTCTTGATTGCTTTCCATGTTATTCCTTTAAGACAGGGTCTCTCACAGAAACCGAAGCTGTATTGGACACATAGTGAAGACTGAAGAGCATACCATTTGCTGCTTAGAGAAAAGACTGGCTGCTTTCCTTTTCTAAATTTTAAAATTAGATTTCGAAAATATTCATTTTTATTTTTGTGTCTGTGTGTGGGTGTGTGCATAGGAGTGTAAGGCCTATAGAGGCCAGAGAGGGCATTGGATCCCCCTGAAACTGGAATTACAGATGGTTGTGAGCCACTCAATGTAGGTATTGGGAACTGAGCTCAGGTCCTCTGTAAGCATAGCAAGTACTCTTATCTCTTGAGCTATCTCTCCAGTCCTTAAATTACATTTCACTCATTCATCCATTCATTCTGTATGTATGCATGTATATATGCATGTATGTATGAATATATATTCATATATATTTATGTATAATATATATATATATATATATATATATATTTCTCTCTTTCCCTCTCCCTCTCTCTCTATGTGCACCACACATATGGCATTGCATGTATGGAAATAAGAGGACAATTTGTGATAGTCAGTTCTCTCCTTATGACCTGTTGGTCTTGGGGATTGAACTTTAGTGATAAGGCTTGGTGGTGGACACATTTATGGGCTGAGCCATGACATTAGCTCTCTTCTAATTTTTATTACAGCTACTATCGTGCTACTGATGCACATAAACTGAATATGAATTGCTCAGTGCTTAGTCCTAGGGCTTCTTTTCAGAGCTGTGCCCCAGGATTCTAAGAGAAATGTAGGCAAAGGGGGCAAGCCACTGCCTGGCAACTGTCATGGCTCTCCATAATCCACGATGACCAGCATCCCGTGACCTGGATACCCAATCCTTATTTGAGTATTCTTTTAACTCTGAACCCTAAAATGGTCTTCTAGCAGCTGTCCACCCAGCTCTTTGCCTCCCCATATTCTAGAAAGCAGGCGGGGAGGCCTCAGTTTACCTGGTGCTTGCGGTTCTCCAGATTCATGGTTCGGGGCTTGTAGGTGATCTCATAGGGCTTGTTTTGCTGATGGGCCTCCAAGGTAATGAATTCAGGTCCTTCCCAGTGCTCCCCCTCAAAGATGGGGTGCAAGTTCCAGGTCTGGTTGGAACGGTTTGAGAGCAGGATAGTCTGTGTGTGTCTGGAGCGCACTTGGCAGTTGAAATTCACCACCTGGAGGAAGCAGGAAAATCACCTTCCATGTCATCTCCCCTGAACTGTCTTCAGGGTCCAGAGCTACAGTGTGTGTGTGTGTGTGTGTGTGTGTGTGTGTGTGTGTGTGTGTGTGT
>JADRCD010203993.1:25782-36169 GCA_019843815.1 Montemys delectorum
TGTGTGTGTGTGTGTGTGTGTGTGTGTGTGTGTGTGTGTGTGTGTGTAGAGAAAGAGAGAGAGAGGTTTTAAGTGCTTCCTATAGTGAATTCCAATGGACAATCTCCCTCCCCCACTCAGTCAAAAATATTTATAGGTATTTCAATCCTCATTTCCGGTGGAGTTGCATATATTTTCCTGCAAATGCCAGGGCTTCCCTTTTCCTTATAGCTGCACACAGTTGCACTGTGTAGTGGTTACACATACCACATCAGTCAAATAAATCGTTTTGGTACAGAAATGAGGACCTGAGTTCAACCTAGCATCCAGGCATGCCCAATGTGGCAGGGTGTATGTCTGCAACTCCGACACTGTGGGGATGAAGACAGGTGGGTCCCTGAAGCCCCTTGACCAGCCAGCACAGCTGAATTCATGAGCAGTACAACAGTCACCTCCTGCTCTCTCCTGTGCCAGCTGTGCCATCCAAGTCACTGCCATGTCTCCCCTCATCTAGGGGACGTGTTTCTAACTGGTCTCTCTTCTGCAGACACCTGTCAATATCTGGTTTGATTCCACTGAGGTGCAAATCAAAAAGTGTCATCCCTCTACTCAAGACTCAAAGTCCTCCTACCCCACAAGAAGGAAAAGAATGCTCAAGTGGCAAGCACTCACTGACTGAGCTATGCTCCAGTCCCTGCTAACAGTCTTATAACAGAATTTGATCTAGACAGCCTTCTTGAGGATATAATGCTTGAATCAAAAGTCGAAGAAAAAACATGGATGAAGTAAACCAAGAGAAAGATTACTCAAGTAGTGGGTATGGCATATGCAAAGTCCTTGTGGCAGGGAGGAGCAGGGCCGAAGTTTTGATGTGGGTGTTGAGGACTGAATTCTCTTGTTGGGCTTACTCCTGCCTTTGGTCCATCTCCAGGCAATGCCTACTTGCCTCTTTTACTGCAGGAGGTCCCACGCAGATCCCAGACAGGGTGAGGCACAGAGGGCTTCCTCCTTGGATGAAGCAGAGAATGTTTTTATAGAGACTCTCCTTCCCTATCTCAGTGGGGTGATAGGTTACTTCTAGAGCAACCTCCGTGCCTGAGGTGATGTAGCCTTCTTCGGGGCTAATGGAGAAGAGGGGCTTGAGTTTTTTGACATCCCATTTAAACCTTTTTCAAGGGAAAAGAAGACAAGAGAGATAGTGTGTTAATATTCTAAGGGTATGCAAAAACCAAACCAAACCAACCAACCAATCAGACAAACAAACAAAAACTAACAGAAAACAACAAAACAAAAACAAATAAAAAACCTCACTGGGACTTTTGACAACACAGTCTCTGCTTTCACTGCTCCCTAGGATGTAGGAAATTCTGCCAGAGGACAGGTGGGTTAGGGACCATGAGCCTAGATCACTCTCTGGGTAAGGAGTTTCTGTTCCCTCTTAGAGTTGAACAGGGGTGTACTGGCTGGCTTTGTGTGTCAACCTGACACAAGCTGGAGTTATCACAGAGAAAGGAACTCCCTTGAGGAAATGCCTCCATGAGATCCAGCTGTAAGGCATTTTCTCAATTAATAACCAAGGGTGGGAGGGCCCACTGTGGGTGGTGCCATCCCTGGGCTGGTTCTATACGAAAGCAAGCTGAGCAAGCCACGGGAAGCCAGCAATGTCGAAGTGTAAGCTGAATAAACCCTTTCCTTCCCAACTTGTTTCTTGGTCATGATGTTTTGTGCAGGAATAGAAACTCTGACTAAGACAATGGGGTCGGGGGCGGGGGAGAAGAGTGGCTGCATGCATCATCCATGAATGACAAGCTAGGGAATGTATGTATGAACACATACATATGCGTTTCTAAGATTGTATACCTAGCAAGTGACTGGATTAGGGAGACAATAACCTTGACCACGACTTCACACTGCCTGTTTAGATCCAGGAGGTTGGTAACAAGCCCTTCATGTGAGAGTTATGCCTGTTCTTGGTGGCAATGGGATCTTGATGGCTCTATGGGGCCATCCCTGGGGTTAGGACGTTGGTATGAGCAGAAAGCAGAGAATGATTGGTATACACTAGTATTTCCAAGACAGGGCTACCATATAATATCCTTCTTGGTGTTGTAACACTGAGTGTATATGGTGAGGAGCCCTGGGGTATGCAGTGGGTAGCCTGGACAGCCATGTTGATTCATGAGCAGCAAAAGGAAAGAGCCTGGGTTCTCTTTTCTTGGCTGTGGTAACTCTGATCCTCTTCTGTGAAGATCTCACTACACCCGTGAAGTGAGGCGGCTAAAGCACCTTTCCTAGAGACGGGGCTGGTTCCTCGTAAGCCTGCCCAAACTTGCACCCACGCTTCCTTGTTGCTACATGTATAATGTGGGGGATAGTTACTCAATGCTTTTTAAATTTATTTTTTACTTATTTATTTTTACTCTATATTGCATTCATACTAAAACAGATTGAGAATTGGCTTACTGGAATTTTTTTTTTCTAATTCTATCTGATAGGAATGATGTCTAGGGAGCACACTTTGTCCCCATTTTTCCTCTCTCTCTCCTTCCCCATCTCTCCCCTCTTTCTTTCTTTCTTTCTTTCTTCCTTTCTTTCTTTCTTTCTTTCTTTCTTTCTTTCTTTCTTTCTTTCTTTCCGCTAGGAATTAAACCCAGGGCCTATACATGCTAGCCAATTGCTCTACCACTGAGCTACAACCCCAGTAGCCTCCATCCCCTTTAACAAGGTTTCCTATAATCCAGACTCACCTGGCCTTAAACATACAGAGCCAGAGCTACCTTGAACTCTTAATCCCTCCACTTCCACTTCCTAGTCCCCAAGTGCTGGAATTATAGAATGTGTACCACCACTATGCTTGGCCTTAGTTTGTTTGTTTGTTTATTTAAAGACCGGGTATCACTATGCATCTTAAAATCCTCCTGCCTTAGTATCTCAATCACAGAGATTATATTATAGTATTAGCTGCTGAGTAGAGTTATTGTTGAGATCACTGGGTGAACTGTGTGATGGGTATATACCAGGCATGCACCAATATTCTCCTTTGTTTTTTTTTTTTCTTTCTTTCTTCTTCTTCTTTTTTTTTTTCGAGACAGAGTTTCTCTGTGTAACCTTGGCTGTCCTGGAACTCACTCTGTAGACCAGGCTGGCCTCGAACTCAGAAATCTGCCTGCCTCTGCCTCCCAAGTGCTGGGATTAAAGGCGTGTGCCACCACTGCCCGGCCAATATTCTCCTCTGTGCCATCATGGTAGCAGCTGCCACCGTGATGTTTCATTTGAAGTGAGGAGATGCAGCTGTCTGCTACAGCATCTGGTGGGAGACACTGCTGCTGGTCCTACCTTGCACCCACGTCGCCTGTGTTCATTATGAGAATGCGCCGTGTGGCTTGAGTCTGATACACAACGGGACCAAAGGGAAGATGCTCTTGGTCCAGGGAAATCTCCAGAGCCTGACAACAGCCGCTGAGGAGGAAGAGGGGACGCAGTAGCCCCATCCATTCCATGAAGACTTCCTCAGAGAAAGGAGGGACTCGCTTCTTGGGGGCAAAGGTAATCTCTAGTTTACAGACTTCTTTAGGCTTCATGGTGATAGTGTGAAAGGGCTCCAAGGTGATGACCTGGTCAGAAAGATAATTGGCTCAGAAGCTGATAGCAGGGAGGCTTCTTGGACCTCAGCACCCTGAGGCCTTGCTGCCAGGAGTGTCTCAGTTCAAGGATCAAATCTCTTATGTTACCAGCTGGGTCATCTTTGATAACTGACTCAAACCATCTCCCCCGACTTGCTCCTTGGTGAAGGGCAAGGTCATGTGTATAAAATGTGTGGCATAGAACAGGGATCCAACAAATGTTAATTTCCTGTCCTGTCCTGTTTTTCAGCTCCTCGTGGGCATTTAATTCTTCCTCCTTCCTCCGTCGGAGACAAAACAGCAGCACGAAACATGAAACAAGAAACATCAATCCAGTCTTTCTCAAGAAGTGCTCACCAGCGGGAGAGCATCGGGTTAAGTGAATTAAGCCAGACACACAGAAAGACAAGAATCATACTTCTTCTTATATGCAGAGTCTTGATTTATATGTAAGTATATGTGTGTGTGTGTGTGTGTGTGTGTGTGTGTGTATGTATGTATGTATGTATGCATGCATATGTGTGCCATATAAGGAGCAGGAAGCCTATGTGCCATGAAGTAGAGATCTAAGGAGTGGGGATGGGGAATAAGGCAGGGTAATAGGAAGAAAGAAATGCAAACTATTGCATGCTTTTTCTTATACGTTGAATCTAAATTTAACATGTAATACACACATACGTACACACATGGTCACAAGAAGAAAGCAGAGGGGAGACTCTCTGGGGAGAGGACGGGGACCAGTGGGAGTGGGTGAATGGGGACAGATGAGGACAGTTGGAGATGGGGAATAAGAACAAGGTACAGCCTAACACACACACACACACACACACACACACACACATTTGTATAAAAATGTCATAATGAAACCACTATTTTGTTTGCTAGTGAGAAATATAAGTGATAAAGAGGAAGTACTGGGACTCATAAAACCGACCCCATGGCTTGTCCAGGCTGCCTGACTCAGTGTCTTTGGGATGACCTGCAGCCTGCATTTGCTAAAGCTCAGGAGCTACTGCATACATTCGTATTTGGCTTCCTCTTTCCTTAGTCTTGGTAAGAAGGAAACCTAAATCTGTGTAAGGAAGCCAAGTCCTTCCCAGAGTCCTTCCCGTGCTCTTGACCAGGGAGCAGGCTGTAGGAACAAACTATGGCTGAAGGGCGGGGGAGAAAATGGAACAGAAAGCAGTCCCATTGGGTTTCCTGAATGTGATGACTTTGGGAGCTAGCTTGAGGTAAATGGCTCAAGGTACCCTGAGGTAATAGCTCAAGACAGGTCACTGTAACAACTCTGGTTACTCTCTAAGGGGCAATCTGATATAGGCATCTGAGGGTTGACTGACAGAGCGCATGCATGGACATCAAATGCAAAACTCTTCCCACCCCTGATAAAGAGACCAAGCAAGCAAGTGCTCATATGGTCGGACTGTAAAGAGCCCTGACCTGCTGGGACTGAGGATTTTCCTTTTAGGTTAATGAGGAAAGGAGAGTGAGGAGTTTTCCTCCTTGTCTGGGTGAAATGGTCGGCAAAGTGAGGTAGCACACAGTGAGACATTCGTTGGGTTTCTTGCTCTTACTAGCCAGCCAGCTTTTCTGCATCCTGCAACCCTGCTCCTCCCCCTCCCAGGACCGCCCTCCCTCCCATTTCCCTACACTGACCTTGGCTTCCTGGAGCTCTGGAATGGAGAACAGGACCGAGTGATTAAAAGTGAGCTGGGCCAGGCTGTTGTTGACAAGGGAAACTGTTTTCTTTACAACCTGTCCTGGCAGGACGGCTCCTAACTTCACGATCCTGTTGGCCGGATCTAGGACTACAAGCTGCGTGACCAGAATGAGAGGAGGGAGGTAGAGCTTATCAGTGGGAAACAAGTGTGATGTGTATGTCCACAGGAGCAAGGGCAGCTCCCTCTTTCAGTGACCTAACTGCTTCAGGTTAGACACACCTTCATTTCATCACTAGCTTCTGCCAACCCTAAAGATAGGACAACAGGACCTCTGAAACCTGTAGAAGAGATTTCCCTTCTCTGAAGCAGCTTACCCCCTACCACTGTGCTTAGAGTACACACACACACACACACACACACACACACACACACACACCCCTGTGACTTTCTTTTGTTCTCTAACTATAAAAGCTAGTTTAACCTCTTGGATTGTGGACCATGTCACTCAGTGTAACCCAAATCTTATTACCAACCCTGGGTCACTTACAGTTGGTTCACAATGGATTATCTTTAATTCTCTTTGTAGCAAGAGCTTTGTGTTGACAAGACACACCAGATGCCATTGTCCTATTGCTCCTGTGGCTTGAGGGGAGGTGGCCACATGACCCTCTCCTCCCACTTTGCTTCCATGTTGGAATAACTTAGGCATTCTTGAGAATCTTGGATTTCTTTCTTTTTTTCTCAAACTTTCTATTATAGTGCAAATACTGCCATCAGACAAATACCAGATGTAGTTATCAGGTACCAGGAAGACAGTGTGACTATCAGGACAGGACCATTTTCTACAGATCTGGATCACCTGGCAGGAGAAGTTCCTGGATAATCCGGGGACCCACAGCTGACTGAGAATGTTCACCACCAAGGGTGAGAAGGACGGATGGTTCACAGCTGAACCCTGTGTCTGAATAGGACACGCCCTGAAGTGGGACGTTGTATCTGACACTTCTCCAAGAAGATGTAGAACATTTCTTTAGTGCTTGCAGTTGTCTGCGTTCACAACACAGTGAATCTGGTTCTGAGTAAGAGCCAGGATTCACTTGAGTTTAAAAATTCCTTCCCACTTGGTTTGATTAGGGACCCTATCTTGGCAGGGCCGGTATGGGGTACAACAGTCACAGGAGCAGAGAAGAGGAGGCTAGGGAAAGGCGCATGGGCTCTAGTGGGCTAGAGTTTGGGAAGGGGAAGGAGGAGGGTTCTGAAGCCCCGCCTACTGTTGGGAAGAGGAAGAAGGGTCCTGAAGCTCCGCCCACTGCCTCTTACCTTCATTTCTGTGCCTTTCCCTTTGATCTCTACTGTCTGTTGAGAGAGCCCATTGATTTCAAAGGGGATGAGTTCTCGGTAGTTGATAGCTTCCCGAGGGTAAAACGTGATTGGGATCTCCAATGTCTTCCCTGGCTTGATCACGTCCACGTTGAAGTTCACCTCGACGTGTGGGGTGTTGGTGTATAAACAATCTAGGCTGAAGAAGACCAAGAGGGATGGGTATAAGCACCAAGAAGGCAGAATTGGAGGTCACTGGTGGGTCTCCTATGCTTCTGGGCTGGAAGGTGACGGATTTCCTGCCCTGATGTCCTAGAGTCAGGGAGTTACCTACGAGCTGGATGGGATGGCAGGGGTGACCTTCTTTTAGGGCACATCCTGAGATGGAGGTGGGAGCAGGTCTCAGGCCCAAAGGCTCATGCTTGCACTCTGCTGAGTTTCCTGAGATTTGCCTCTCAGAGTTCTGCAGTCTCTTGCAAGGGTGCTTCAGAGGTTACTGTGCGACAAAGCTCAGTGGAGTGCAGTATGTGTTCCAGAATTGGGCAGACAGGAGTCTGGATCATGTGACCTGGGACATTGTGCTCAGGCCATTTAGGTCTGCTCTCTAATCTATAAGATGGGGTTAGTGGCAGCTGCTTCACAGCGTTGTTGTAGGGATTAAATGAATAGAGTCAAGAAAGTCCTTTTTTTTAAAAAAAATTTTTTTTAAATAATTTAAAGAAGATTTGCTTTATCTTCATTTTCATAAGTATAAGTGCCTTGCCTATGTGTATGTGTATGTGTGTCTATGTGTGTCTATGTGTGCACTGTGTATGTCTGGTGCCATTGGAGGTCAGAGGAAAGATCATCCTCACTCTACCCTGACCCCACAGGCAGGAAGACACCTATATTTTTTTAGCGGAACTTCCCCTCGTCTTCCTGGTGTATATTTAGAGAAGGAGCTCTGCTAAATGGACACACAGAGCTCAAGGCCTTAAGCGGACTGAAATGATATCAAACTGTGAAAGACTATAGGTAGATAAGATTAAAACGTTTATTTTTACTTTATACCCTTGAATGCTTGCCTACATGTATGTATGCATGCCATGTTTGTGCAGAGGTCAGAAGAGGGTGTTAGATCCCCTGGAACTGGAGTTACAGACTGTCATGAGCCACAGTTTGGGTGCTGGGAATGGAATGTGGGTCTCCTGTAAGAGCAGCAAATGCTCTTAACCACTGTCTTGTTGGCTTGAAACTAAATGACACTCCTGTGATTTACTATCTAGGATAATAATTGTAGCAGCAGCAGCAGCAGCAGCAGCAGCAGCAGCAGCAGCAGCAGCAGCAGCAGCAAACAGTAACGGAGCACCTCCTGAGTCCCAGGCACTGTTCTAAGTACTGGTTCCAGACGGATGGTCTTGCTTCAGTCAAAGAGACAGAGCCACAGAGAATTAAAAAAAAAATTAAAATTGTGGGCTTGGCATGGTGGTAATCCTAGTACTTAGGAGGCTGAGATTAGGCCTCATGAGTTGAGGCCAACCTGAGTCTCAACAGTGAGATTCAATCTCAAAACTAACAGAGAATATATGTCTCTCCCCCAGACAACGGAAACAAAGTGAGTAAGATTAAACCAGTTGGCTCCATGTCACAGCTAAGAAAGAGTTGATATTTGAACTTGGGTTTGTGCCATCCGATGTGTGTGGTTGTGGCAGGCCATATGTAGTAATTACAGTTAAAATTACAATTAAGTTAAATTAAAAGGAGGTTCTTTGGTGTCACTAAGCCACCTATAGTTAAAGGCCATCACCCAGGGCAACACAAATAACAATATTTTTTCACTGATGAATGTTCTCTCTAGGACCAACATAAAGATTTATGCATGAATGTGGGCCAGTGACTGAACTAGATTCTCTCACTAGGTGGTCTGAAAAGTGGTCTAGAGACCTGGACTGAAATGTTCCTCAAGGATGATGCAGCAGCTTTGAGCTGGGAGATTTAGGCTCAGTACAGACTTGCTTTTTACTGTAGTACAATTCACTTTTTAGTTTCTTAAACCAGCAGTTCTCAACTTGTGGGTTGTGAACCCTTTTGGGGGGGCATCACATATCAGATATCCTGTACACCAAATATTTACATAATGATTTATAACAGTATCAACATTATAGTAATGATGTAGCAATGAAATAATGTTATGGTTGGGGTCACCACAACATGTTGAAAACCACTGCTAAGCTTCTTTCCAAATCTGTTGTATGAAGAAACAAACCAGAAGCTACAGGACTTTGCATTAGGTAGTCATTTGTCACAGCCCTCTACAAATCAAGAAGATGTTCAGCAGGTAGCTCATGGATGCCCTTGTATTCATATTAATGGTGGGGGCAGGGACTCAGAATTCAGTGTTAGATTCTTTTCTGTTATTTCTGTCTCTGGTAAGGTGAACTACTTAACAGTACTTGTTAACTTGACATAGTCTAGAATCATCTGGGGGGAAAAAAAGAGTTTTAATTGTCTTTAGCAGGTTGGTCAGTGGGTGTGTCTATGGAGGACTGTCTGGATTATAAACTGGAGGGCCCAGCCCACTGTGGGTGGCACCATCCCTACCCAGGTGGTTCTGAGCTACATAAGAGAGTGAGCTAAATGTGAGTCAGGGTGAGCCATGATGCAGTGTTCCTCCGTGGTTTCTGCTGTACTTCCTTGGTTGTAAGTTCCCTGGTTGGAGGTAATGCTAAATGTAGTAGCAAGTAGTCCTGGCTTCAGATTCCTGGCCCCAAGTTTGTACTCTAACTTCTCTCAATGATGGACTGAGCCTGGAAATGTCAGATGAAATACCCAACCCCATCCCCCTCTAAGCTGCTTTTGATTAGAGTGCTTTATTACAGCAGTGGAGGTGAAACCAGAAGACCGGAAGACAAGACTTCACCTGAGTGAAGTCTGTAGAATTCTCATGTGGTTATGGAATCAGCTTGCTCCTCTGTGAAGGCTACTTACCTCATAGATGTTTCTTCTCTGTTGGTGACAACGAGGATTTGTTTGTAGGGGGGCATCCCAGCTTGGTAGATGAAGCAAGTTCCAAAGTTGTGGCTGGTGAAGGAGAAATGGACAGCTGGGCTCACAGCACAGCCTAAGATGTTGCATATGAATGTTGGGCCATGGCTGATCTGCAAGGAGAGATGAGCCAGGGGACTGTGGTTAGAGGCAGGAAGACGGTGAATGTATCCACAGGGCAAGAAAGAAAGAGCATGGTGCCTTACAAATTACGGTGTTGGGCCTCCATCTCTAGAGAGTCTGGTTTCAGTAGGTTTGAGTCTATTTGCTTACAGTTAGGTACTCTGAGCGGATCCACACTGGCTCTTGCTTTGATTCTACAGCAAGCAGTAGGTTCAGCCTGAAGGCAGAATGGTTGGCAGAAATGGCTAGGGATCATACAGGGTGGAGACTGGCTGTCAAGAAGCCTAGGTGCAAGGCTTGATTTCTCGTCTTCCCTTATGTTTCAGGGTAGCCACTGGATCTAGTTCTGTCACTGGTTGTTAATAAGGGATAAAAGGGAAGCTGAGTGGTGATGGTGCACCCCTTTAATCCCAGCTCTCTGTGAATTCAAGGTCTGTCTAGTCTACAGAGCTAGTTCCAGGAGAGCCGAGGCCACACAAAAACCCCCCTCCAAAAAAAAAAAAAAAAAAAATCAAACATTGAGAAAAAAATAAAAAAGAGAAAAAGGGTGGTAGTGTCTTCTAGCTTGACTAAATGGGCAAAGTCATTATTTATTTATTTAATTTGTATGGGTTCGGGGGCAGGGGGTGGTGGTGAGGTGAGGTGGGGTGGTGGTGG
>JADRCD010203994.1:0-10912 GCA_019843815.1 Montemys delectorum
ATAGAATTAAATCATATTCTTATTTCCCTTTTGTACCCCCACTCCTCCCAGAGATCCTCCCTTCAACACCTAGAATATCTTTTTTGTCATATTCCTTAAAATTTATAAAATATTATAATACAAGGAAGTATTATAAAAGTTGTTTGATGTAAAACAACAATCAATTTAACAGTCTTATGTAGATGTTCGTCTACAGCAATAGTGAAAATACATTGTTCTCAACATAAATTTTAAATAACTCCAAACATATTAACTGTATACTTCAAAGTAATACATGACTACTGGTATTTTCCTAAATGAACATAAATATATAAAGTCTTTTTGTTTGTTTTGTATTTAGTAGAGTAAAATCTTTGCTCTTACTGTGGTACAAACCCAAAATAAGAACAATTTTTAGACATTGGATTTCATTGTAATAAGGCTGTATACTTCAATGACCCTCACATCACCAAAGAATTTTACTTCCATCAAAGCTAAGCATTGTGAGATATGATTTTAGATCCATATCTTGCTTTTCTGGTGCTTTGGGATATCCAGGACTTGCTGTGGTGGGAGTACTAGGTTCTGATGAAGCCAAGTAGTCTTGTTTCTGTTGGTAGGATTCTTGCATTTGCCTTTCACCATCTCTTGTTCTCTGATGTTAGATGTTTTTGGTGTCTCTGACTAGAGCTTGTCCTGTCCCTGCTGCCCTGTAACTCCCCTGCAACTCGTGGGGCCTGTGCCTCCCAGCTGGTCCTGCCTTAGAAAGTCACCAGAGAGAAAAATCGAGAAATTGTTTTTTATTTTTTATTTTTTATTTTTTTAATTTCATCACACATTTATTACTATCAAATTAGAGAAAAAATGAGGTATTTACCATTACAATTAAAAATAGCCTTGGGAGTCTAAAAGGATGATTCAAAGTGAGGTATTTACCATTACAGTTAAAAATAGCCTTTGGAGGCTAAAACAATGACTCAGTAGTTAAGAGTGCTGTCTGCTCTCCTAAAGAACACAGGTTTGAATCCCAGTATCCATATAGTGACTAGAACTAATATATAACTCCATACTCAGAGAGATTTGACACTATTTTCTGACCTCTGTGGGCCTTGTATGCATGTGGTACATAGACATATATTCAGGCAAACTGTTTTTTAAATTAATTTATTTTTACACTACATATTCCATTCCCAGAACCCCTGCTTTGATCCACCCTCCAACTGCTCTACATCCAACACCTCCTTCCCCTGCCCCTGTCTCCGAGTGGATGAACCTACTCTCCACCCCACCTGATCTCCCTAATTCCTGAGAGCCTCCAGTCTCTTGAAGGTTAGGTGCATCATCTCTGAATGAACACAGACCCAAAGGTCCTCTATTGTAAGTGTGTTGGGGGCCTCATATCAGCTGATGTATGCTGTCTATTTCTTGGTCCATTATTTGAGAGATCTCCAGAGTCCATATTAATTGAGACTGCTGGTCCTTCTACAGGATCACCCTTCTCCTACACTTCTTTTAGCCCTCCTTAACTCAAAAACATGGGCAGCTGCTTCTTTCCATTAATTGTGTACAAATATCTACCTCTGACTCTTTTAGTTACTTGTTGGGTCTTTCGGAGGGCAGTCATGATAGGTCCCTTTTCGTGAGCACTACATAGCCTCAGTAATAGTGTCAGGCCTTGGGACCTCCCATTGAGCTGGATTCAACTTAGGTCTGTCACTGTACTTTCTTTTCCTCAGGCTCCTCTTTCAGAAGAGAAATAAAATGCAGAAAAGATTTTGATATTTTTTTACTTAGTTGCAAAATCATGAAATCAACATGTTTCTTATAAGCCTGTACATGGTATTGGTATCTAAAACTAGGAGCCAGTTTATATAGATATTTTATAATTTTATCTCACATTTGTTGAACACCAAATCGTTGGTTGCTATCAGTGAGATATAGAAATGGAGGGACTCAGTCATGTCCTCAAGGAGATCATGGTGAGGTAGAAACAAGCTTGACTTTCATGAAGGAAGCAATGTATAAAGAAATTTCACCTGTGAAATACACCCCCCCCCCAAATGTATGGATGCACAGCCCTTGGCTAGATCCTTGCAAGATAGAATACAAAGTAAAAAACAGTTAAGAAGTTAGAAAATGTTTTTTTTTAATTTAATCTTTCATTTATTTGTGTTTTGTTTTTATACTCTAGATTTTATTCCCCCTCCCATTCCACTCTCCGACTGTCGCATATTCCATATCTCCTCCCTGTCCACCTGTCTCAATGAGGATGTCCCCACTATCTACCACCTACCCCACCAGACCTCTAAACTCCCTGGGGCCACCAGTCTCTTGAGGGTTAGGCGCATCTTCTCAGATTGAACCCAGACCCAGCAGTCCTCTGCTGTAAATGTGTTCAGGCCCTCATATCAGCTCCTGTCTGTTATGTAGTTGTTGGTCCAGCGTCTGAGTGATCTTGGGGATCCAGGTTAATTGAGATTGATGGTCCTCCTACAGGGTTACCCTTCTCCTCAGCTTCTTCCAGCTTTTCTCTAATTTAACCACAGGGGTCAGCAAATACGTTTTCATAGTCAACGGTAGCCTCAGAATGTTAGCAACTTTAAAGTTATCTTTCCTATGTGAACACTTTCAAGTTTGAGCATAAAGACTTATTGTAAGTTACATATATAGAACATTTTTGTGGGTGGTATTTACTCTCAATTTTTTTTTTGTAGATAGTCTTCTTAAATTTTTGCAAACACTATATGGTATAGTCTTGATTTATTAACACAGAATATGGGAGGAATGTTATGCAATGTGTCCATGGTAGAGCAGGGATACTATATACCCAAATTCTGAACATGTGAGCTTTCTACGTATTTGATTTAATGGCATAGCTTCTCTGAATTCTGAGGTAGTCTGCTCTATGTGCATGAAGCTCAGAAATATGGAGGTCAAAGGATAACCTTGATCTAAAGATTCATTCTTAGACCGACAAAAACTCTAGTTCAAGCTAATGATGTCAGAGTGACAAATACTATTTCACTGACCTGTAGTCCTCTTCATATGAGTCCAGTTGTGCTTAAGACTTAAGAAACATCGACTTTAGTGGAAACAGAGACTTATGGAAAATGACATCACTTGCTAGTGAAGGATTGAAGTTGCAATGCCTGGCTTGAATTTTGGCCTTACTCCACCCTTTTCCTCCTCCTTGGCTGCTCCTGTGGCCATGTGGCCCAATCCCAAGGCCAATACACAGAGTGGCCTTCTGTGCACAGGGTGGTAGCTTCTGGCAGTTGTCAGATGTATCCATTATGCCCCAAGGAGGAGGAACTCACCAATT
The DNA here is from genome assembly GCA_019843815.1 of Montemys delectorum. NCBI lineage: Eukaryota > Metazoa > Chordata > Mammalia > Rodentia > Muridae > Montemys > Montemys delectorum. The sequence goes on from JADRCD010203994.1 coordinate 3,302, forward strand.
TCAGTAGCAATCTAAGAAATCATCCAGAAAGTCTAAGGTATATTTATATAATGGCCATATTTCCCCTGTCATGAACATAACTGAAATAAAATGGTGTGACTCATTGAGAAATTTCTCTGAAAGGACTGAATAATCACCAGGTTGTGGTTCTCTACATCAGTACAGTAATGTATTATATTTTTGTTCCAAAAAAACTCATCAATCTTTCTGTACCAGCTTTGTGAGGCTAGCAAACATCATTTTATTTCTTGCACATGAGAAAATTGAAATTAGAAATTTCATGGGAGAAAGAGCCAACATTTTCAGGTAGGCTCATTTGACTTTTGGTTCTGTACTGTGGTTCTCTGAAATTTGTGCTTTCCTAGGTCTTCTGAGTTCAAGTCTATTGCTCTGACTCGTAATCCAACATTCACTATTGAGCTTATTATGAGCATAGATGACATTTAGCTTGTATGGTCCAGTCTGACATTTTATTGTTAATGGATTGTTCATGTTCAGTGGCCATGGCACGGTGATTACCATGTACTTTGGTTGTTTCTTTTTCCTTATAAATTTTTTCTATTATTTTACTGCTCTACTTCAAACACATTTGTATCAACTTACAGATATATGATAAAATAGTAATATAAATTCTATTAGAGATAGCTATAAAAATCAATCAAGAGAAATCCAAGAACATAGAGATCAATTTGAGTAGGAAAGAACCAAACACAAAATATATGTCTCAAGTTTGATGCATTTTCTATAGATGATGAGAAGAGCTCTACACCTGCTTGCAGTCAACAAAAAATAAAAGCTTACTGAGTATAAAAGCACAGAGTCTTTGTGAAAAACACAAACCTAAAGCATAGTAGATTCAGAACCACCTTTCCAAGTCCTCGCAAACAGAAATAGTGTAATTTACATAGCATGTGTTTCTAAGTCTCTAGAGAACAAATTAACTTGTTTTCACAGGTTGCCTAAACCAGTATACACAACATCTATTACTTGCATTCCCTGGGCACTTAGTATTTTGGTGATATTTTGAAAGTATTCACCTACTCTTCTTAGGCAGATAGAAATTTCTTTGATATGTGGTATTTGAATCACTTTTTTTTTTGCCCCTGGGAAATTTACAGAAATAACATCTTTTAAAAACTATACCTTTCTAAGAACTGTGAGATAGTAACACATTTGTGCAACAGAGCACCTAAGGCTTTTGAAGAATCTTACTTAGTATACTTTGCCAGTAACACTCAAAAATGGACCACATAATTCATTAACATAGTCAAAAATCTAGCCCAGGCATTATATTTTAAAAGGAAAATTCTGTTAATAATTGACTAATTAAAAAAATTATAATGTGGAATGCTTCACAAATTTGTGTATTATTTTTGCATAGGAGCTATGCTAATCTTTATATTGTTTCAATTTTAATATATGTGCTGCCACAATGAGAACATATACTAAATATTAAATTTAATTTAAATTTGAAGAGAGGTTTTCTGATTCACAGTCATTTGTCTCTGTTTAGTTTCTGATGGAAAGAGATAGGACTGGAATTATGCTTCTATTTGCTGGGTAGGTGCAGAGCTATCTCATGACTACGTTGTAGATTTGAGCTGTGACTACATTTTCCTCAGACATAGTATTTTTTTTTAATTAAGCTTAAAACAATGTCAGATGATGTTACATCTTCCATGATGTACCCTTCAGTAAGGAGTGTTAAGCTTTAGCTTCATATTTTTTTCCAATCTGTAGGTTGCTGATTTGTCCTTTTGACTATGTCCTTTGCCTTACAGAAGATTTTCAGTTTCATGAGGTTCCATTTATCAATTTGAGATCTTAGAGCCTGAGCCACTGGAGTCCTCTTGGAGATACCTCCCCTCCCCTACCCAAGTGCTTTTTCCCACTTTTTCTTCTAGTAGATTTATTGTATCTGGTTTTATGTTGAGGTCCTTGATCTACTTGGACTTGAGGTTTGTTCAAGGTGACAAATATGGATCCATTTTTATTTTTTCTGCAAACACTCTGGAAATCAATCTGGAAGTTTCTCAGAAAATTGGAAATAGATCTACCTGAAGACCCAGCTATACCACTCTTGGGCATACACCCAAAAAATGCCCCATAGTCAAAATTCCTGACCCAGAATTGTTACTGTCTCAAAGAACTTCAGGGACCAAAAAAAAAACAAAAAAACAAAAACTGGAGAAGAGAATGAAGGAAAGACAGTCCAATGACAGGCCCAACTTGGGATCCGTCTCATGAGGGCACAACAAGGTCTGGCATACTATGTTATAATATGCTTACAGATAGGAGCCTGGCATGGCTGTCTTCTGAGAGACCATACCAGCAGCAGACTGAGACAGAAGCAGATATCTACACCCAATCATTGGAATGACCCCTGTAGGACCCCTGTGGTTGAATTAGGGAAAGGCTGGAAGAAGCTGAAGAAAAGGACAACCACATAGGAAGACCAGCAGTCTCAACTAACCCAGACCCTTGAGATATCTCAAACACTGAGCTATCAACCAGGCATCATATGCAAGCTGGTCTGAGGCCAGCAACACTTACAGCAGGGGACTACCTATTCTGGCCTCAGAAGGAGAAGATGTGCCTACAGAGACTTGAGGCCCCAGGGAGTGGGGAAGGGGGGGGGCGGGTGGAGATATTCTCTTGGAGATAGGTATGGGGCAGGGGTTGGGGGTGGAATGGGATGAGAAACTGTGGGAGAGCAGACAGGGAGGAGGGCAACAACTGGATTGTAAAAAAAATATATGTAACAAAAAATGATAGTAAGTGAACTATAATAATATACTGTTTTAAAAATACTCAAAATATTAGTCATAGAAGTAGTAATGACTATATAATATGAAACACTGATACTTGTTGAATTTCATGGAGTTTTCCTGAAGCCTTAGTTTTTATGTTTAGAATATTTTCTATGCATACAATGAGGCAAACATTGGCACTCTCTTTGCAAAAAGTGTACTTGTACATTTTAAAGAAATATTAGAAGTATATACAATTATGCCTAATGTCCTTTGAATTATGTTTATTTTCTTTGGTTATTTTTGTTTTGTAATACTCCTCCTTTAAGTAAATTGATTAAAATTATACAAAAGCTTCTTACAAAGAAAGAAAGGAAGAAAGAAAGAAAGAAAGAAAGAAAGAAAGAAAGAAAGAAAAAAGAAAAGAAAGAAAGAAGGGAAAGAAGAAAGAAAACACTTTTTCAGGAAGAAAAACAGAAAATAGAATCTTTATTCTGAGCTTTTAAAGAAGTCTCAAGTCAGATATCTATGCTTGTGTCTCTGATTTGCTAAGATTGGCTCATCCCAGTCAATCAGTAGACCTAATATTGAGTTTCATTCAGCTGCCTAAGTTTGCCAGGTCCCTGCTCTGCCACAAGTTAATGCTCATTAGCCAGCTTCTTTGCTGCAATAGTCATTTACTCTCATTCCATTTAAAGGATCCCTCACTCGTACTGTGTTAAATGATTTTACACTACACAAAAGTGCTGAAGCAGTCACATTTTGGCTGATGGCAAACCACACAGGAATGGGGTTTTACTCTTAAAGAATAGTTTGTGCCTGCCCTGGGTCTCTGTTGCTCCATTTCAGCATTCTTTGCCAATTCAACATTCTCCAAGAAAGTGTAAATCCTACCATGGGAAGCGAGGTGTAGAGTCAAGTGAGGCCTTGACGGATGACATCACCTTTAGGGTAGGATTGCAAATTGTGTGAGCTCCTGCATATAGATACTGGCCTCTAAGGTGCTGGGGTTTATAGCTATGTATTTTGAGCTTGACCATTCATCATATGAAGAATGGAGAATAACCCTCTGTGTCCTGAACAAGTATTCTCTTATCCTAAGGGACTGTGTTGGCCTAGAATTCCAATGAATAGGAGGTTTTACACCTGACACTGCTACTGATTTGGGCCAAGTACTTGTGATTATGTAGCTCCCAGCTACATAATTCTGATAAGCCAGCTGATGACTGCATTGCTTCCAAAGAAGGTGCTACCTTCCTTAATGGCTTCAGGATCCCCAAAGTCATTAAGCAGAGACACATCTGAAATTCTATCAGCGTAAGATAGTCTGCACTGCTTGTTTCCAAGTTCCTGAGAACAGACCATCAGTAAAATCCTTTAGCTCAGTGGTTATTTAGCTACAGTGGTGTCCTCCAGTATACAATCTAGTGCAGTCTGGGGAGGTTTACAGTTGTTATAGCTGTAGAACGTGAGCAGTAGAAAGTGGGTTAGGGCCATATAGGTGACATACTGTCAGTCCTCCAGCAATGGATAGGAGATTACCCTCCACAACAAGGAATTACACTCCCTAACCTATCCATAGTTCTGTCGTGGTTTTCATGTCCATGAGGAATTTAGGAAGCTTATTTGGGGGGATGTAGGGAAGCATCCCTCTCATGAGACCTTATGAAGCCGGAAGCACAAGAGAAGGGAAAAATCACCCTTGCTCAATTTCATCAGGGGCTACTCCACACCAGTTTTGGAAAAAGCATAGTTTTCAGGAATGCATTGCTGTTGTTATTGTTGTTAAACAATAAAAGATGCCTCATGCTATCTAGCTCCACTCAGACTGTAGGGTCCAGCATGAAGAGAGGTTTCACTAGGCAGAACATAGAGTATGAGACATACATGAACAGCCTGTGGTAACTCCTGTGGAGTTCTGGAAATTTTCGTGGAGAAGTGGACATAATAAACTGTTTCTCTGAGCTAGCTTGGTTTTCTTTATTTGTAACAAATACAAACTACCAGCATTATTCCCCCAGCTGCACATGAATAGGTTCTCTTCCCTGGTTTGCGGATAACAGGTGCAAAAGTCTCAGATACCCACAGACTGTCTTAAGAGGAACAGTGTGTAAGGGAAGGACAAGTATTTGCCCCAGGCAAATTCTTCCAGAGTGGTGCAATTCAGTTACTTTTTTTTTTCAATATATCTTGAAATAGATTTTTGTTTGTTAGACTATAAACGATTTTTAAAGAAGCTGTGGAAAGTTAGACTGGGGAAGAGGTGAGGCATGGAGAGGTGGTCCCATTATTTTGAAAACTTGCTTTCCTTATTCAACAACAATGTATACTCCCCTTCCACACTTACACTATTGGTACTTAAACTTGTCTGTAGCCCCGTTGTTCTAGCATATTCTACCAGGGAGGCATCCATAGCAACCCACTAATCTCTCCCTAAACCACAGGAAGCCAAGTTCTTCTTGTTTCCCTCACCCATTTGCTCATAAAGAACTGCCTAAACCTTCTCTGGCACTTTCTTTGCTCAGATGTCAGCTGCATGAAGTCACATGGTAACCACAGAGAGACTTTATGCTGTGCGCCACCGCTTAGTGTTAACAAAGCGCTAATGCTGCCTGGCGTGAATAAGGCTAGTCATTGTGGCCAAACTTTGGAAAGGTGCAAAGGGCCAAATGTCAGACTGCCAGTTAAGCAGCAAGGTGGAAAATTCTTGCCTTCCTTTTGGCTCAGATTTACTGGCTGGTGAAAAAAAATTAAAATTAAACAGGCAGCAAGAAGAAGGATTTTATTTTTTAGTGTTTCATGTGAAGTTATACAAGCATTACCCCAGATGGCCACATGTTGTTTTTATAACATACACATGGATGCATGTGCACCTATGCATGATATGGTGTCTATTCTGTTGGTGAGCATCCTAGCTGATCTAATCTGTTGAAGAAATGGAATAAGCCAAGGTCAATGTTCAACCTCTGTCCCAATGGTTCTGTTGAAATAATTGTCTTCAAGAATTCGGAGTGAGTTATAGAACATGATTGGTTAAAATGGCAGTCATGCATTCACAGAATACCTCAAATATCACAAAATATATTCACTTGCATTGACTGCTTTAATCTTTGCCATCATCACTGCCAATTTCATTTATCACCTACTATATGTGAGGGTATTAAACTTATAAGATTGATGTGAAATTACAGCTTCTAAGATGTTGCACTTACCTGACACCAGATCTTCTGATCTATGATGGTAGAATTTTCATGAGTGATGTTACTCTTCCCTCTCTTCCATATGAATAGCATTTATTCTATGTATGTTTGATGATTTGTCCCTTTACTTTGTTAACAGTGACATTCTTATTTGTCTCATTGAAATATTTCTATACAGAGGGTTGCCCTCACTCATACACAGGTCTGTGTAGGTTATATCTATGAATAGAAATGACCGTATTTTATAAATTCATTGTTTTTAATAGTTGAGTAGTACTCCATTGTGTAGATGTACCACACTTTCTGTATCCATTCCTCTGTTGAGGGACATCTGGGTTGTTTCCAGTTTCTGGCTATTATAAATAAGGCTGCTATGAACATGGTGGAGCATGTGTCCTTATTACATGATGGAGCGTCTTGTGGGTATATGCCCAGGAGTGGTATGGCTGGGTCCTCTGGTAAAACTATGTCCAATTTCCGGAGGAACCGCCACACTGATTTCCAGAGTGGTTGTACCAGTTTGCAATCCCACCAGCAATGAAGGAGCGTTCCTATTTCTCCGCAGCCTCTCCAGCATCTGCTGTCACCTTAGTCTTTTATCCTAGCCATTCTGACTGGTGTGAGGTGGAATCTCAGAGTTGTTTTGATTTGCATTTCCCTGATGACTAAGGATGTTGAACATTTCTTTAGGTGTTTCTCAGCCATTTGGTGTTCATCAGTAGAGAATTCTTTGTTTAGCTCTATGCCCCATTTTTTAATAGGGTTATTTGGTTCTCTGGAGACTGACTTCTTGAGTTCTTTGTATATATTGATATTAGTCTTCTATCAGATATAGGGTTGGTAAAGATCTTTTCCCAATTTGTTGGTTGCCATTTTGTCCTATTGACAGTGTCTTTTGCTTTACAGAAGCTTTGCAACTTTATGAGGTCCCATTTGTCAATTCTTGATCTTATAGCAGAAGCTATTGGGGTTCTCTTCAGGAAATTTTCCCCTGTGCCTATTTGCTCGAGGTTCTTCCCCACTTTACTTAAAATTCTTAGGGAAATGGATGGATCTGGAGAGTATCATCCTGAGTGAGGTAACCCAATCACAAAAGATCACACATGGTATGCATTCTTTGATAAGTGGTTATTAGCCCAGAAGTTTGGAATACAGGAAGAACGACCCACAAACCACAAGAAACTTTAGAAGAAGGAAGACTAAAAGGTGGACATTTCATTCCTTCTTAAAAAGGGGAATCAAACACCCACAGAAGGAGTGGCAGAGATTAACTATGGAGCAGAGACGGAAGGAAGGACAAGCATATAGCTATCTCCTAAGAGGCTCTGACAATACCTGACTAATACAGATGTAGAGGCTCACAGCCATTCATTGAACTGAGTACACGGTCCCCAATGAAGGAGTTAGAGAAAGGTTCTATGGAGCTGAAGGGTTTGCAGCCCCTTAGGATGAACAACAATTACTAACTAGTACCCTCAGAGCTCCCAGGGACCCAACCACCAATCAAGGACTATACAGGGTGGGATTGAGTGTACTGGCAGCATGTGTATAGTAGAGGACTGCAAATTCGATCATCAATAGGAGGAAAGGACCTCGGCCTTGTGAAGGTTCTGCGCCCCAGTGTAGGGGAATGCCAGGGCCTATAAGTGGGAGAGGGTGGG
>JADRCD010203995.1:0-45006 GCA_019843815.1 Montemys delectorum
CCCCCCCCCCAGAGCTCTCAGGGACTAAACCAGTATCTTAGTCAGGGTTTATATTCCTGCACAAAACATCATGACCAAGAAGCAAGTTGGGTAGGAAAAGGTTTATTCAGTTTATACTTCCACATTACTTTTCATCACCAAAGGAAGTCAGGTCTGGAACTCAAGTATGTCAGGAAGCAGGGGCTGATGCAGAGGCCATGGAGGGATGTTAGTTACTGGTTTGCTTCCCCTGGCTTGCTCAGCTTGCTTTCTTATAGAACCCAAGACTACGAACCCAAAAATGGCACCACCCACAAGGGGCCGTTCCCCCTTGATCACTAATTCGGAAAATGCCCCCACCGCTGGATCTCATGGAGACACTTCCCCAACTGAAGCTCTTTTCTCTGTGATAACTCCAGCCTGTGTCAAACTGACACACAAAACCAGGAAGTACAACCATCAACCAAAGAATACACATGGAGGAACCCATGACTCCAGCTGGATATGTAGCAGTGGATGGACTTGTCTGGCATTCATGGGAGGGGAGGCCCTTGGTCTTATGAAGACTTGATGCCCCAGTGTAGAGGAATGTTAGGGCAATGAGGCAGGAGTGGGTGGGTGGGGGAGCACCCTTATAGAAGCATGGGGAAGGGATTGGGATAGGGAGTTTTAAGAGGGGAAACCAGGAAGAAGAATAACATTTGAAATGTAAATAAATTAAATAACTAATAAAATTTTTTTACAAAAGAATTTTATATAATGTATCATATCTATCACCCTACCCTACCCTCTCAGATTTAGGATGCTAAATCTAAGTCCCTCTACCAATCACTTTAAATAATTTTTTTTAAATTGTAGATATATGCTTTTCTACCTTCATCTATGTCTGTACAATTTGTCTGTAATTGGTACCGCAGAGGTCACCAGTGTATTCCCTAGGAAAAGAGCTATAGACAGTTTTGATCTACTGTGTGTGCTGTGTTTGGTTGCCAGGTCATCTGCAAGAACAGTAAGTGCTCTTAACCACTGAGCCATCTTTCCAGCCCTTTTTGGTAGGTAGCTGCCTTTTCATATGACTGCTTGGGTCACCAGGGAGAGCAAGAGATATTCCAAGGAAACTAAAAACAGGCAATAGAGGAAAAGAGCCCATTCATCTCAATTTCATTCAAGCACTGTTTTTATTATTCCTTCACTGAGTTGAAAATGAAATTTTCAAGAAAAATGACGTCTAGGCTGTGGAAATCCAGGCCCCAAGAGGGAAGAGGAAAATGAGTTTTCTGTGCTGATGGCCGAAGCCACCACAGTTGTTGAATTGGATTGGCTGCTGAATTATCTTTTGAGTGAGGACTGACAAGAGCCCGATGTGAAACTCTCATGTCATTTTACTGAAGACGCTTCCCTTATTTCTTACTATGTGATTTCCAGAGGAACTGGGCCCCTGCTCAGAAATTACAGGTTTCACATGAAATATAGATTTATGTTTACTCTGAAAAGTTATTTATGGTCTTGAATTCAGGTATTTAATAACCTATTCTGCAAGAGGGTTCTGGAGGAGAAAGGTGGAGCCCCTGGAGAAAGGCCAGTCAATTGCACGGCAAGATGACGTAAAGGGAATGCTGCCAGCATGAGTGTCTATCTTTGAATATCACATGCAAGCCTTCATGTACAAAAAGCAGCTGGTCAGTCTGTAAATGTATAAATGGGAAAATCCTGGGTGTGTACACATGGCATGTGGTAATATATGCACCTGTGTGCACATATATATAAAATGTATCAGGGGACTTTAAGTACCTTGAGCAAAAACATAGCAAAGTTTCCCATTGTCTACCACACATATAGTGTATTTTATAGGACAGCATAAAATGTGGGAGAAGGATCCCCAACTTCCACCCATCCTTTATGAGAAAACACCATTCATTTAAGAAAAGATTTCTTATGGAGTAATCAGCTTTAGAATGATATATTGTAATATCTTTTTTCCACCTTAACCTTAACATGTGTGATTCTGTATTTCAATTCAATGTTCAGTGGAAAGAGCCAGGAGATTTGGCCCAGTTACTTTCTTTGAAAGCTGTGGCCAATTTCACTAAAATGAACAATTCAGGCACTGACAGTGAAATGAAAGATTTAAGCTGTGCATTTGGACCCAACAGTAGCCCACATCGTCCCAAGCTCCAAGAGAATTTGCTTATAAGTAGAGTGGCCATAGAAACTCTAGTAGTGTCATCCAGAACCGTCAAATATAAATAAGTTAAATCCAACAGGAATACACACAAAGATGTTGGCCGAAGACTTGGGGGGTGGGGTGGAGGCCATATTTGCATTTGTGACTGGAATTAAATTTTACTTCAGGGAGGATATAAAGTAAAAGATATCCAGGATGAATTATGCTATGAGCACAGAGATGCTGAAGTTAACTGTGAATGTGGGGAACAGCATGTGGCCTATGGTATTTAGGTCCCAGGTGCAGCAGTGTAAGAAGGTTAGGGCACAGCAGAGACAAGACTGAAAGTGCAAGCCTGGCTTCTAGAAAGAGTTGTCCGGAGGAGAAATGAAGGGGTCTTGGCTAAAGAGATGCATCTGACTGTAGGTGAAATGGAATGGGATTATGACATGACCCATATTATGATATGGCAGCCTTACTAGATGCTGTCCTTTAAATTCTCCACTGCTACTCCTGAACTTTTTGTAATGTCTCATTTCAGTTTTGAATATCAGCTATGCATTCAGGAAGAAAAGTAGTGTGCAATAACGCTGAATCTTCTGTCAGAAAGTGACTGAAATCTAATTGACCAGGTAACTGGGAAGCCTTGCTTATGGGTTGAAAGACTTGATTGGGCCAGAGTGTTCAGTAGAGTTGCTGAAATCTGTTTCTTTTCCCAAGCCTTGGGTTTCAATGTCTTCTACTTTATTTTTGTCATTTTATATTTATATGCTTTCTTATTTAATTTATTTTGTCCAGCAATGTGTTTCCTTTATGTTGCCAAGGATGAGGCTACTACAAACTCTATGCTTGCATAATCCTTTTGTGTATGACTTCTGATTAAGAGTAAATTTCTATTCCAGGCAGATTAAAATCAACTACCATGGCCAACTCCAAGTTATTCATTTGAGTGATGTGTTTATTCTTGAACCAACTACCATTGCCAAATGGGTACATACTCTGGCCATCTCACTGGCATGTGGAAGGGGTTGGGTAGAACAGAAGGAATGTCACATCAGACCACACAGTGGACCAGGAGCAGTTGCCCACATGAAAAAAAGCAACAGTGATTTTTCTTTCCAGACAAAAAGAGAACAAAGCATGGATCCTTATACTGTAAGAGGTGTGTGTTACAAAGTGTCTTTTGTTGTTTCAATACTTAGTCCAGAATACTGCAGAGAGGGCAATACTCCACAGAGGTTAGAAAGATTGAAGCATTGGGACAACAGTTGGGTGAGGCTAGAAAATTAAAGATAAGAGATAGGGAATCAGCAAATACCCAGATTCTCTTCCCAGATACCAATGTCCTAATAAAGATAATACAGCAAAACCATTAACAGCAGTTGAAACACAAAGTACTTGTGAAAAGAAAGTACTTTGGGACAGACATGAAGATCAAAACAAAATGAAGTAATGGAATCATCCTTGAGTAGGCAGATTCTGCACTATGAAATGGTGGAAGATGTCATAAGTGCACCCTACTCTCCTTCAGGAAGTCTCAGAGAATAAAACATCCTTCTTATCCCCAGCTCTCAGAATCAACAGAAGAAAACCGAAGACATCCCCTGGCATCTTCCAACTTGGGAGTTAAAGGACAGTGACAAGCAAAGGACAAGCACTGTCCTAGCTGCTGATCCTTTGAGACAGACAGACATAAGTTTCCAGGAGCCATAAGGATAAATTAGAATCCTAATTCAGAGGCCTGGCCATTCTTTACTACTCTGCAGTTAGTTGCAGTACAGGAGACCAGAATGAACTGAAAAGTTTGCAGAAAGCTATGCACACACGTTAAGCTCACATTATTTGAATTAATCTATGGTGACAGAGAATAACAAGCCTGCCTTCCAAATGCTACATATACCATCAACCACCAAGGTATATCTTGAACTCAAAAGCAAGAGTTTTGAAAGCAGAATAGCTAAAAAGATTTCTGATGTGTTTATAAAAAGATAAAGGGAGAAATATGTTTTAGTGGAGGTGTGGTGAGGTATGGGGAAGGGAAGTCCATGCTGAAGCATCCCTTCCCAATGAGGGACCAGCCACAAGATAATATACTATAGAATAGAGTTTATTCAGAGCATGGGGTGGAGAGTTGAGAGGGTGATAGAGGCAGAGAAAGGAAAAGAGAGAGAGAGAGAGAGAGAGAGAGAGAGAGAGAGAGAGAGACAGAGACAGAGACAGAGACAGAGACAGAGACAGAGAGACAGAGACAGAGAGAAGAAGAAGAAGAAGAAGAAGAAGAAGAAGAAGAAGAAGAAGAAGAAGAAGAAGAAGAAGAAGAAGAAGAAGAAGAAGAAGAAAGAAGAAGAAGAAGAAGAAGAAGTAAAGTGAAGGGTCAGCGCTCAGGAACTTTGGAAAAGTCATGGAACACTTGCCCCTCCAGAAGGGAGAGGCTAATTAACATTCCTCAGACCACAATAGGGGGGACAGGACCGACCTTTGGGTAGGGACACATTCTGAAGAATGGACCTTTGGCCATCTACAGACAAGGGAAGTCCCTACCACCTCATTCCCTAACGACCAGTCAGTTTAAAAAGTCACACTGTTTTGCCAATCACATTATGCCTATTGGCAGTGGCCCTGAGAACTGTATAAAGGTTTGCTGGATGGGCTAAGCATGGTTATTCTCTCACCATGTGCAGAGCCACCCCAGAATTTTGGATTAAATAAAATTTCTCTTGCTTGTGCATTGATTCCCATCTCCACATTGTCCACTCAGGGGTTTCCAGTAAGTTAAGGCTCACCAGAGTCTTATATTTGGTGCATGGGCTGGGAATTCGACCTTCTGTGGGGACACACAGGAGCAGTGAATTGGAGGTCTTGAGCAGGTACCTTTTTTGTCTGTCTCACTGTTTGTCAAAGTTGGAGTCTGTAAGCCTGTCTGAACTTTTGGTTTGCTTGCAAGTGTCTGGGAGGCTTGGAGAGCCTATGGTGTCTGGTGCAGTTGAGTGCAGCCTGGTATGGTCAGGTGCAGCACCTCCCCCACCACTCAGGGAACCAGGAAACAGCATGACAGTATCAATGAGAGCCGAGTCTTGCTTTAACCTGATTTATCTGACTCCTGTCTATGGCAGGAGTACCTGGTTTGTTTCAGAGTAGCTGAAGCTGGCCTAACAACTGTGTTGTGCATCCCTAGAAGGGACAAGTTGTTTGTCACTGGGTCCATGAAAGGGGCAAACTCTGTGTTAATTGTCTTTTCTCTTGTGTTCTTGGATCTGAACGACCACCTGTGGCAGGGTGAATTTGTCTGTATTTGATGGTATCTCGTTCTGTGTTCTTGGACTTAGACTGACGACAATTTTTTGGACATTGGACAGACCGAGAAACAAGTTAGTACTCTCTCCTTCTCTGAATGACCCACTCGTAGGGACCTTTGACTTGCAGGTGATCAAAGCAGTAGAGGAGAGAGTCTTTGGGTCAGGATCCCTTGGGCACCCAGACCTGGAAGAATCTAGTGGAAGACCCCCCCCCCCAGCCCCTCATAGATAAAAGTCTTTCATTCCCAAGACTCACCTCACAGGTTCTGATCTTCAGGAAAAAAGAAGCCCGAGAGGAGAGATCCGGACCTGAGAAGAAGTTGATCCTCAACAGTGGACCTATTGCTCCAAGACCCTCCTCATCCATCCATATCTCCCTACCCTTGCCGCCATGGCCCTGCCAGTGCTAGTACTGGTTCAGAGATCCTCAGCCCAAACGTGACTGGGGAGAAGCAGGAGGAGACTTGAGAGCCACCTCCTCTGATACCATGGTGTCTCTCTCACTGAAGGCATATGGGCCTCTGGAAAAGGGCAATCAGGCTATGCAATATTGGCCCTTCTCTTTGGCTGACTTGCTCAACTGGAAGACCCAATCCCCCCACACACACAACCCTTTTTCCAAGGGTCCAGTTAATCTCTTTGAGACTATTTTATTTATAATGCAGGGAGCCAGAAAGAATGTCCCCTCAGACACTGGGGCACCATTGATTGACCAGGCTCTCATGGACAATAGGCTTTCCCTGACTAGACCTGACTGGGACTTAAATATAACAAAGGTAAGGGACACCTGAAGGTCCACCACCAGACTCCATTGGTAGGTCTCAAGGGGGCCACAGGATGACCCACAAATATGACCAAGGTATGTGAGGTTAACCAAGGACCACAGCCTTTCCTAGAGGCATTCTGCCCATATACACCCTATGACCCCAGTAGCAAGGAACATAAAACTACTGCGACAATGGCTTCTATAGACCAGGCTAGTAGAGATATCAGAAAAAAAATATTCAGAAGCTAGAAAGACAGGATAAGCCTTTGAGAGATTCACTGCAGGTTGCTGAGAAAGTCTATCATTACAGGGAGACAGAGAAAGAGAAGGAGCAGGAAAGAGAAAGAAGGAAAAGTGACAGGGATGGAATCTACAGAGAGTCTGTGCTGCAGTAGTCAGGGAAAGCAGAGAAGAGAGACTCCAACCAAAGAGAGACAGAAAACTCCTTGTATAGGACCAGTGGGCATACTGTAAGGAGAGAGGCCACAGAGCTCGAGAGTACCCTAACAAACAGAAGCCAGGAGCAGGGAGTCCCAGGCCTTGAGAAAAGCACCCCCCAAAGGCAAAGGTCTTAGGCCAGAATGAGGACAGTAATTATGAGAGCCAGGGTTCGAACACCCTCCCCGAACCCAGGGTAACACTGAGAGTGGAAGTGAAGCCCACTAGGCTGATAGCCCCATTTCTAAGAAAAGATCTCGAGTCCAAGAAGCCAGTGGCACCAAAATGTATTCATGGACTACCCCAAAAACAGTGGGCCCAGGGATGGGCTGGATATCCCATTCATTTAGGCTCCAGACTGCCTCTATACATGTTGGAGCAAGACATACTCTCTAAAATGGGGGCCCAGATAAAATGCCTGCTGGCCCAAAAGGGGAGACCTCTCAGACTGATCTCTGCCAAAAGCCGAGGCTACCTGGTTTACAGACAGGAGCAATTTTCTCCATGTAGGTCAGAGACGAGCAAGTGTTGCTGTGGTAGATGGCACAAATGTCATCTGGGCAGAACCTCTACCCTCCACCCCTGGCACCTCTACCCCTGACACATCGAAGCAGACAGTGGAGCTAGTTGTCCTCACCAAGGTCTTGGAACTTGGAGCCAGCAAGAAAATCAATATCTACTCAAATAGCAGGTATGTCTTTGCCACAACCCACATCCTCAGCACTACATGCCAAGAGAGAGGACTGTTCCCATCAGAGGAAACAAATCGGAAATCTTGGATCTCTTGGGTGCCCTAATGAAGCCGGCAACTGTGAGTATTATTCACTGCCAAGGACATCAGAAGAGAAGAGAATCAGTGGCCTGGTACAATAACTAGACGGATCAAGTGGCTCTGCAGGAGCCATCCCGGTTATGGGCCTGCAAGAAACACCTACTGGGAAATGGAACTGGACTAAGGGATGGCTTCACTTAAAATATATAGAAGAAGAGAAGCTTCAGATTGTTAGCCACTTTACCAACTATTACCAAGAGAAGGAAGGACAATCACACATAGAAGAAGGGAGAACTATACTCCCCAGAACATAAGCAAAAGACTTACTGGGCCAAATGCACAGATGAACTCATTCAGGTGATAAAAAGCTTGTCCAAGCAGTTAAGTGACCTAAAGTATATATAATATAGACCTCAGGTTCTGGGCCAGAGAGATAGTAGAACAGTATTTTTGTGTTTATAGATGTTTTCTCTGGATGGGTGGAGGCATTCCCCACCAAGCAGGAAATAGCTACCATGGTAGCTAAAAAGATATTAGAGGAAATTTTTCCAAGGTTTGGAATGCCCATGGTAACAGGATCAGACAATGATCCTGCTTTTGTCTCTTAAGGTAAGTCAGGGATTGGCAGAAATATTGGGAACTAATACGAAGCTCCATTGGGCATACCATCCCCAGAGCTCAGGGCAGGTAGAGAAAATGAACAGAACCCTATGAGAGACCTTAACTAAATTGACCTTGGAGGCTGGTTCAGACTGTGTTGGGCCCCTCCTCTTGGCCCTGAACACCTCATACCATTTTAACCTGACTCCTTCTGAGATTGTGTTTAATACCACAACTCCCTTGGTGTCCACTGGGCCCTCCCAGGAGGTATCCCACAACATGAGATTTGCCCCAAAACTGTCTGCCTTAAGTGCTCCAGAGATGCCAGAGACCCCTCACTGCTTCCAGACTGATTACTGGATCTATGTAAGAAGACATCAGGCACAGTTGCTAGAACCCTAATGGAAGGGAACCTTCCTGGTGCTGTTAGCCACACCCACAGCCCCCAAGGTAGACAATATCGCAGCATGGGTGCATGCTTCCCATTTGAAAACTGCAGAGGCAGTACTCCCCAGAGACCCCCTGCTGGATGGTACAGAAGATGGACAATCAGCTCAAGCTCAAGATCACTCAAACTTGATCATGACTCCCTGGTGGTACCTTTGGATTCTGATTCCTTTCCCCCATCCTAATTGCTCATCTGCCAAACCTGTTATACCACTCATTGTCTCTCTTCTGTTGGGATTGGGGGTGGCCAGGACAGCCACCAGGACCTCCACTTTGGTCTTATAAAGAGAAAATTATGACAGTCTGAAGGCAGCCATTGATTTAGATGTAGAGGAAATGGTGAACTATATCAAGATGAAGCTGATTGAATATCTTCCTCCCACGTACCGAGTATTAGAGGGTCAATGAAGCTGACAATGAACACAAACTTTGAAGCTTTCTATGAGAAGTGCATAGCCACTAAACAAGCTGCTAATGCTCTGTGTGAAGACAGAAAGGGTTCTATGGTCTGATCAGTAGTGGGAAAGACAAACAAGGTTTTCCTAGGAAGCAAGGTATCTTGACTCATGGCAGAATAGGCCAGCTGTTAAGTGTAAGGTAATCCTATTATCAACCAAGGAGAACTGGAGAGAGGAAGTGCATTGTGGATATCAATTTGAAAGTTATCAACTGGGCTGTTGGAGGCAGGTATCTTCTAGGACTAACAGGTATTATTGCTCTTTCATGGTTGAGACTCCAAAGAGCTAGCAAACTCTGCAGACTTTTTAATCTCTCTAAGGAGATGAGGTCCATCAATTTTTTTTTTCAGAAAGTCCTTAAAGAAAGGAGGTAAAAAGTATCCCCCCACCCCCGATTTAGCACGTTGTCACCTCACATTTCCTGCAACACAAATGCTAAGGTATTGCTCTGAAAAAAGGAGGAACCAACAACAACAGAAAAAGAGGGTGTTGCAGAATATGCTAAAATTCTGGCCAAGGGCATTAAGGAGTTTAAAGAAAAACATCAGGAACAAATTACCAAGAGATGAAGTCTGTCCCTACTGAGAGAAAGAGCTTTTACATGGAAGTTTAGATTTAAAAAAAATAATAAGAGACTTTAAGAGTAACAAATAAGTGATCAGGGCTACAGAGAAAAGGTTTACATTAAATCAGAAAAAGATCTCAATTAACAATCTATTTTTGTACTTTAAGGAACTGGAAAAAGAACAGCGTACATCCAAAAGCCACTGAAGAAAGAAAATAGAAAAGAGGAAATATAAATAAAATAGAAAATGGGAAAGCTACAGAAAATTGGTACAATTAAAATTGTTCTTTGAGGATTCTTGAAAAGATTCAGTTGATTGAGAACTTGCCTTCCATCTCAAAGACCCCAGTGTCATATTCAGAGCCCATGGGAGAAAGCTGTTCAGGTATCAACATGTGTAATCCAAGCACTGTGAGTTTGGACAAAGGTGGATCCTTGTGACTTATTGGTCACCAACGTAGACTATCCCCAAAGGCCAATACGAGAACAAAAAGGGAGTGACTGAAGAATGACAGGTGAAGTTTCCTCTAGCCTCCATGTACACATGAATATGCACAAGCATTTGCACACATAGGAACATACACATACATATGAAAAATGATTTATTCCTTATAAAGATAAGTACACTTGACAATAAAAAATTAGTATGTAGCCTATGCCTAAAATAAAGTCTAAATAAATAACCTAAATTCATAATAAAGAGAAGCAAGTGTACACTGAATGGTTCCTAATTTTCACCTCATTAACTAGTTAAAGGTTAGCATCATTTCTAATATAAATGACATCATTGATTGTGGTGACTCATTGGTCCTTGGAAAAGAAAGTTCTGTTTGCTAAAGGTACAGACACAAGCATAAGCCATGGGTAGGCTTTCTGGGACTTACAAGGAGTAACTCATCTACTTGGAGAAGAGACTGAGTCACTAGAGGAACCTTTAGGAACTCCTTTTCTAGTTCTGAAAGTATCATGACCTAATGCTTTCCTTCCCCTGGGTGTGAAAATCCCAAGTCCAGAGTCATTAGGGTGACCCTGGAATGTCTGCATGCTGTTTTCTTTATGCTTATGGTACATAATGTGATCAGGAAGCACCACCAATACTTAGAATGTGCGTCTATGGTGAAAGCACTTCAGAGTAGACATAAAATAAAAGTTATCCTGGATGGATGCAGAATGGTATAAGAACAGAGATACAGTGAATGTGGAGACTCACAGGTGACCCCAGGATAGTTAGATTATGGGTACAGCACTGAAGGAAGGCCAGGGCAGCATCTGGGACAAGAATGAAGCAAACTGGGTTTCTAGTTGTCCCCAGGAACACTGACTGGGTCTTGACTAAAGAGATTCAACATGTTGTAGGATAAATGAGTGAGATTCTGACAAGTAAGGTAGGCTGCCTTTATAGATGTTGTCTTTCAATTCTTCCTGCTATTTCTCCTGAACCTTTCACAAATCTTCATTTAAGTTTTTAAATATCAGCTGTGCATTTGGGAAGAAAATATTTTGCATAAGCTCTCAACCTTCTGTAAGCAAATGACAGAAATTTGTTAGACTGGTAACTGGGGACCCCTGAGAGCACCTTAAAACATTTGATTGGGTCAGAATGTTCAATAGAGCTGCTGAAATCTGTATCTCTTCCCTTGAGTCTCAATCTCTTTTCTTTTCTTTTTGTCATTTTATATTCATATCTGATATACTCAGTTGCATGAGTTTTTCCGTTACTCTTAAGTTTGAATAGCATAGGTTGACCTGACACTAGATAGAAAACATTTCAAAAAGTAGATTTTTTAAAATTGTTATATATATATATGTGTGTGTATATATATATATAATATATATATATATATATATATATATATATATATATATATATATATATGACATGGGTGCTTGGAACTAAACTTCTGGCCTATGCAAGAGCAGTGTGCTTTGCTCTTAACCACAGAGCCATCTCAACAGCCCCCAGTAAAGAGTTTTACCTTCCTATTAATTTCAAGAGACAGAAATTTTCAATGACTGAGTAGCCCAGAATGATGGTTCTATAGGATACTTGGATATACTTGTAATTTATAAGTTTCGGTTAATACCTTCTTCATGACTAAACAAAACAAATGAAAAGAAGAATTGGATTAATCAGGGCACTGTTAAACACCAGTAATTTCTGGCACTCCCCACACCTCGATTTGACCAGAAGTGTACAAAAATCTCAGTGAGGAGGTTTAGTCCTAGGAATACGTTCCTATCTTACAACATACACACACACACAACTGGTTATGTATTGATTTCCATTTCTCTCTAAAGTAAGTGCCAGTTTCTAAGTGGTAGGACTACAAAGCTTGCCTGAACTCAGCAAGAATCAGAAAATATGTTAGCAAATATTTTGAAAAACACAGCAATGCCATTGTTCTGATAAGGCAGCTTTGAATACAAACTCACAGCAATAAGTGCCCAAGGGACTAGCTCCTTTCAATAACAGGAAAGTTTTGTGTAATGTGACCTGATTCAACACCATAGTTTTCAGCAGTGGATCTGAGCTTTTATTAAATTATTGCAGGAGACATGGTGGTCTGTGAAAAGATGTTGTGAGAAAATTCATGGAAGGCAGATTGCTGACTTTAGAAAGCCAAATCAAGGCCCATGTTATTACATTCTCAGACCAGTTAAGTTCTCTTGTACTGTCACAACCTTAAGTAAGCTTCTCTAGAATGTCTGGGAAATATCCAGCTTTAGGATCTGGAAGGTAAACAGGCTGCCTGGACCATGTTGTGACCTCATATTGATGGATGGTGAATGGCATATTTTCACAAATAACCATGCCTCTTTCTTTTAGCTAAAGATCTGATCTCTATACTTTTGTATCTTAAAAATATTATTTCCTGAGTGACTAGAAGCATATTTAGCAATTGTACCCATTCTTCTATCTTGCAATGTGTTTCCTGTTTTTTTTTTCTTTTAGAACTTTCAGACTCCAGGTTTGGAATTGAAGTCCACTGTCCATTTAGAGTTTATTTTGTGAGTGGTGAGAGAGGAAGGGATCTATTTTCATTCTTCTACATGTGGATATTGAGTTTTTACAGCACCGTTTTTTGGAAAGATTTTCTTTTATTCAATGTGTATTTTTTTATCTCTTTGTCAAAAATCTAGTAGCTTTATTTGTGTGGGTTGATATCTGGGGGTCCATTCTATTCCATTAATCTATGTGTCTCTTTCTATGGGGTATAATTGTTTAAGATTGTTTTGCCTATATGGAATCTTTCATGTTTTTTTATGAATTTTTGGACTTTTTATACTTCTGTGAAGAATGGAGATACAATTTTGAATGGGATTGCATTGAAACTCTAGGTACACTGTGGTAAGTTGGCCATGTTAATAGTATTAATCTTGCCTTTTCATGAACATGGGAGGGATCTTTCTATAATTTAGAGTTCTTCCTCAATTCCTTCCTTTTATGTTTAAAAATATAGGTCCTTTACTTTTTTGTTTGAGCTTATTTCAAGGTATTTAGATAAGTGAGAATTAACTTACTTCATTCATGTGAACATACTTAATTCACAACAGTGAATGAAGTCTAATTGACTACTCAAGGTGCTTAGAATAAATGATGATTGTGTGTTGAGCTCTATACAGTACATTTATACTACCCACTAAGGCTCAGAGAGCATTACAGAAGAGGGAGTGGAAAGAATGTAAGAGCTAGAAGACAGAGTACTATGAAATGCTGTCTTCAGGACATGACACACTCATTGCAAATATGGTCTCATAAGAGTTGAGGTTTCCCTAATCTCTTCTTTTAGTATGCTTGTCATTGGTATATAGGGAGGCTATAGAAGTTTGCACATAGCTTGCTGTTTTACTGAAACAACAAAGGTTATAGGCATTTTTATTGGTTGTTTACCAAAACTAGATGACAAAACTCTGTGGCCAAAGATATCACACCTTTTTGGTGCAACACATAATCTAACTAGGACTGATCTGATGGATTTTCAAGCTGAGGGAAAAGATAAGATGTTAATGATCTAGCTGTCAACTCTATGGACTGTAATATCAACCTTCCAGGCAAGATGTGCCAACTGGCACAATGATGACATGACTGTCATAAGGAAAGGAATCACTCCCAGACTAGATTTCTGGCATACTCTTAAAGAGGGAATACATGCTTGGTACTATAAACCAAGTCCAAACAAACAAACAAACAAAGCAACGAAACAAACAAACATAGATCATAGAATCTAAGGGAGAACTAAGAATTATTTTTTACTTAATAGATGTATCATTAAACTTTATTCTAAATACTTACCTATAGACAAGTTCAGTCCTCACCTTTAATCAGATATACTTATCTTTGCAGTAAACAAGAGTGAATGAAGTCTAATTGACTACTCAAGGTGCTTAGAATAAATGATGATTGAGTGTTGAGCTCTATACAGTACATTTATACTACCCACTAAGGCTCAGAGAGCATTACAGAAGAGGAAGTGGAAAGAATGTAAGAGCTAGAAGACAGAGTACTATGAAATGCTGTCTTCAGGACATGATACACTCATTGCAAATATGGTCTCATAAGAGTTGAGGTTGCCTGCATGGAACCTGCCCAATATTGAGCCTGTTGATATTCAATTATGCATCAGAAATGGACTCACAGGGCACTACCCTCCCATACTGATCTACTGGTTATTAATCCATTATAGGGAAAGGACAATAAGCATTTTCAATAGTGTATCTAATAATGAGACTATGAAGCTTCCAAGGGTATTTCCAAGTCTCTTGACACATAAACAGTCATAGTTCAAAACAGTGGGTCACAAAACTAAAGAAAAGGACAGGAATGAAGAAAGGAGATAGAGAACAGTAAGTCAGGAAGTAGAGGGAAATGACCACAGTTGGAGGGAGATAGAGGAGGATTGGGGGGTGGCAGGACAGTAAATGCTCTACATACATGTATGCAGTTGTCAAAGAACAAATTTAATCCACAAAAATCAATGTTTTTTAAAGCTATCATTGAGTGGCTCTTGGACTCAGTTGATCTGCGGAATCTGAAGCAAGTTTCTGTTTGTTCTGATTTACATCCCTTTGTTGCTGCCATGTTAAGAATGGCATTTACATGAAAGCGTTTTTCTTACTGATGTAAATTTATGAGTGCATTAGGCAATTCCTCTTTGAAAATCCTTGAAAACTGCATAACTGGACATCTCAGGCTCTGGATCTGAAGCCAAGATAGCCTTTCGCTCTTGGTATGGATTTAATTCTATCCTTAAATCTGGGGAGAATAAACTCTACAGAGTCTTTTCAATAAAGATTTTTTTTTCATAGTCTCTAAATCTAGTCAAACTTAAAATAAAAAGATATTTTATAACCATACATGTTTTGGCCTAAACATTATCAAAAGTTCAATCCACTTTTGTCTAGGACCCTCTGACTTTTTCATTCCAAACTATATAGATATAAGCATGCCTAAAGAGTCCAAAAAAACAGGCTTGTTAATGTTCTTCATTTTCAACATAAAGTCAAAATAACATTCACAACTAATATGTATTTAATCTCTTGATGATGGTAATCAGCAACATGCCTATCAATATACCTTTTAAAATAGTTTATTTAATATGACTTAAAATTATTGCTTTCTAGGTAATCAGAAAGATGTTGCTTTGAATAGCTTCACATCTGCAAGATCTTCCATTGTTGTTCTTGGTCATTATAAAAATGCCTAGGAGCATCATCATAGCAGCAGCAGGAGTAGCAGCAGCAGGAGTAGCAGCAGCAGGAGTAGCAGCAGCAGGAGTAGCAGCAGCAGGAGTAGCAGCAGCAGGAGTAGCAGCAGCAACAGCAGCAGCACTAGCAGCAGCCCACCACCACTAACATCACTACCAATAATGCCGTCATCATTGACACTACTACCACAACCCCTCCTGGTAGCAGCTGCTGCAGCACCATCTGATCTATAAACTTAGAACCTCAAATCTGTTCCTGGGAAGCAGATTCTGGATCTTAATAAGATATCTAGGTGAAATCAAAGAACATGCATGAGGTGGACCTAGGCCTTCCCACACATATATAGCAGATGTAAAGCTTGATCTTCATGTGGTCCTGAACAACTGGAACGGGGGCTATCCCAAAAGCTGTTGCCTGTTTGTGGGATATGTTCTTTTATACTGGGCTGCTTTGAGGGCCAGTGGGAGAGGAAGCCCCTAGAGTCACAGAGACTTAAATACTATGGAGGGGGAATACTCACAGGGTAGCCACTTGTTCAGAGGAGAAGGGGAGGGGGATGAGGGAAGCATTTGAAGAGGGATTGACCAGAAAGAGGCAGTGAATTGGATGTAAAGTGAATAAATATAAAAAATTTTAAAAATAAAAATTAAATTAAGTTTAAGATATTTAGATGATTTGTCTGCACTTCTTTAAAGTACAATGCTGTCTATAGAAGACCACAAATTTAACACCTTAGAACAATGAACAAAAATCTAAAAGATATGAGTTTTAAATTCAGGGAAAAAAATCTATGTTTAATTTTGGCTACATGTTTTCAAATAAGTTACTTAGCACCTTTACTATATGTTAAAATTAATCAATTTCTGAAATATACCAAGTGTCTAATTAATTATTCTTACCTGATCTGGAGAAAATGAATCAACAAGGTCTTGGTTAACATGGTATATATAATATTTAATTATTAATTAACTAATAGAAATTATAATGAACAAAGAAGGAAGTATTTGGTGTGTTAAACTAATAAGATTATAGAGTTAATTTGTCATGGCACCATAACCAATCTAATATAGATGGTATAAAATTTGGTATCAGCCCCCAAAAGATACAAAAGTATCATTTGTTCAGATGTGAGACAGTGTTTGAGAGAGGTTCCTAAGGATACCAATGTTGGAGGTAAGGATGAAGGCAATGGTAAAACAACCACTCATAGAGATATGAGAAAAAGACTATGGATATAATGAAATTATGGTTCTAAGACTCAGGGTGAGGCATAAAGATGTTAATGATTGCAAAACTTGGCAAAGTGCTTTGTGAAAGCATTAAACATAGGAAAGAACCGACTGGTTTAAATGCTGAAATAGTGGGGCAGTGTCTAAGAAAGCAATGGAGCTCCCAGAATGTCATGCTATATCAGAAATGACCTACAAAGATAAAAACGAAGACTCACTCAGACAACAGATCCAGAGGCCAAACAAAATAAGCACTAAGGACATCCCCTAAAGGAGTCCAGTCAGGATCTAATCAAGGAAAAGCCTCCTTTACCAAAAGCATCCCAGGTGGATTACAGTCTTATCATCTCCACGACTGATGAGCATCCTCACTTTTGCTCCAGCACAATGGCATTGATAACAGATATTACCCTATCCAATTGTTACACCGTACAGGAAATCCTTGGATTGAAATAAACATTCTTCAAACCTGGTGAAGAAAGTGATGTGAACATGTGATATTTCAGATGGTTACTTCTTGAGATAAAAGAGTAAGACGATATGCCAGAGGATAAATCTGTTTTGAGTGGGGGAAAAAGTGAAGCAATCATTTGATGACCAGAAGGAAGGACTTTGTCAGCTCTCCCAGTTTCCCCAAATTTGATTGCTTTTCCCTTCCAAGTGCATGGGGAATTGCATCTGTCTTCTTAAAATGGGAGAGCCCTCTGGTTAGAAATATGAGAAGAAACAACAAGTGTTGCCTTTTAATTTTCTTTAGAACAATGAAAAGCTGAGGTGAAATTATCTAGTCTCTCTTCATTTCTTTCTGGCCACTAAGACCAAAGACCAGAAATTGGTCTGGGTCCTGGGCATAGGGGATCCTCCCATTTGTGTTGAATATGCCATATGAAAATTAAATTGCACCTTTTTATTTAAGTCTCATATTAGTGACTAGTTTGCTATTACGGCTTAGTTCAAAACTGCTTCAATAAACAGAATAACCAGGCCTTGGAGTTTTACAAAATATGACTGCTTATCCTGCTGAGACTAAACAGTCAAACTTCCTAAAGAGTTAAAACAATCTCTCTGCATTTTCTTACAAGTTTCTTGAAGCTCCACCAATAACAGGGATTGTCATTTTGAAGGATCGCTCATCCTTCCCTGCTGTTTTCAGTTTAACAAATCCAATCTGTTGGGCTAATTTTAAATCAGGAGATGCTACAAGATGAGTCATGACTTTGTAATTGGGAAATATAACCAGGATCTGCCAAAGCCAAGAAAACCAGGCTGACAGAAACATAATTCTTTGGCGGCAACAAAGCAAATACCAGTCTGGTCAGAGTAGACAACAAAGAATACAGTATCTCTCCTCCTTAGCAACAAAAGCAACATGGCAAGGGTTGGGGGGGTTGTAGATCACAGGACCTCAGAACAGGAGCTGGACCTGATCTCAGAATGGGTGTCTGGGGCATCTGCCACGAAGGGCAGGCTTTAAAAATATAGGAGCCTGAAGCAGCTCCATTGGCCCATTGTTTATACAGTCACTTAGCATGAATTTATTACAAAGGATGTTTTTAGCATGAACATCAACTGTTGGGAAAACGTGGTGTAAAGCTATAAAGATTTATTTTTCTGACCACTGGATTCATTTGCAACCAAAATAAAGAACTGTAGGCAAAGACGTCCCCAATTATTTACGCAAAACCACAAATTTCTCCAGATCCACTCTCAAAATGTATACAGCTTAGAAATTCTGATTGCAAATTCGATCATCAATAGGAGGAAAGGACCTCAGCCTTGTGAAGGTTCTGTGCCCCAGTGTAGGGGAACGCCAGGGTCAATAAGTGGGAGAGGGTGGGGTGGCAGGCATGGGGAGGGGGGAGGCAAAAGGAGTTTGTTCTTGTTGTTTTTGTTTGTTTGTTTGTTTTTTGGAGGGGAACCTGGGAAAGGGAAAATTTACATGTAAATAAAGAAAATATCTAATAAAAAAAAAAAAAAGAAATTCTGAAAGTGAATCCACGTATCTATTGAAGGAGAAATGGGAAGAAAAAAAAAAAACTTAATTGGCTCTATTCATTTTAAATGTTTTAGCAAAGGCTGGGACTTGCCTGACCCAGTTACCATGTAGTTGGCAGTAGTCCCATTGAAATTGTGGTGCCTCTGCCCACTGGGCCTGGGTTTTGTGGCCACAGCTTATGAGTAAGCTGAAGAGTGGAGTTCACTCCATCTACGTCAGTGGATTACTAGAGACATGGGGCAGCTGCAAGCCTGTTCCCCGTGGGTTTGTACACCGCATAGTAGCCCATCCCTTCTTAGTCTGGGACCTCATCCTACAAAAACAGATTGCTTAGTGCAGCCACATGCTTGTCTGATGAAGTCATTCCTGCTTTCTTCTGCAGGTTCTCAATAGCCCCTCACAGATCAGACTCACAGAACACCTGCCAGGGCTCTGTCTCTGCTCTAACTAATACAGGAGGGCATCAGCTTCCTGCTCTGTGTAGTAACTGGAGAGAAAAGTTGCAATTAGATGTACATGCAACCAGCAGTGATCATTGATCATAAAACAAGGTAGCTCTGAGTGAGGAGCTAGTATAGGGTATGTTTCTGTATCAACAGCTTGCTGACTCCAAGGCTCTTGGTCTGATTTCATATACATGCAGCCTTTGTACATGGAAGTTCGTTGCCCATTCTCCTGGGTATTAAAACCTCATCTGTCACTCATTTCAAGTCAATGTCATGTCCTTCATGACAATTTCCTTTAGCTATCTACAGAGTTATTTGGTCTTCCCTCGGCATTTTCTGTCTTGACTCATTATACATATCTCAGCTTATCTTCACTAGAATGCAAGCTACTTTGGAAGCTAGATTAGGAACATAGGATCATGTCACTTTCTCTGCTGTAAATGTTATTACTCAGATAACTTTTCATGATTAGTCATTGAATCTAGTAAGATATGGATAAAATAGTATTTTCTTTAGGAAGATACATGGAGATAGAAATGGTTCAGTCTTTTGCGTGACTTAGAATTTCAAGTCAAGAGAACTGAGATGAAAGTCATTATGGTGGCAAGGAAGTCTCAAGATGGAGTGGGGAACCTGTTCATTGAGATGAAATATGAATGGAAAGCCTGTGTATAAGCAAGAAGAGGATAGATTGGGATCTGAGCCTTGTGGGGACTTCAGGGAAATCCAAGGCAACAGAGACAAAGAGACCACCAAGTCTTTGACCCTTGAAAAATCAGAGGACTTGAGAGACTTGGTGTTCTGCAGGACTCAGTGTTTACTCTCTGATTTGTCAGTCTTCATGACGCTGTAGCAAAGCAGAATCTCTTTTCTCAACATATTGTCCAGTTGTTTGTTTACTGATAACTCATGTGAAAGTATTCTTTTGAGATAATGGAGCTTATGAGTTTCTGACATAGAATCCTGGAATACAAAGTATGGTAATCTCAGGGACTATTGCCCTATCCTTTTCTCCAGGAGCTCTCTCCTCTCCTGCTGACACCTAAAGTAAGATTTGTAGGTTGTTACTCAGCTCTAACAGGTCACTGCCATCTGGTCCACTACCACATAATGTATTCCCATCATCTCTACCCCTTCCTAATTTGTACTCTTTATTCAAGTAATTTAACCATCAGATATTTCAATTTTTCTTTTGTTGGCTTAAAAAATACCAATAGAGTTCCAAAATGTTCAACTTGAAGTTTTATGTATACTTTGAGTTTTGTTACCATGGCTACTTCAATATACAGTAGAGAAGTAGCTGAAAATTATGTGAATGATATATAGTCATATAGATAGCATCTTAGATGGGGTTTTATTGCTGTGGAGAGACACCATGACCATGGCAACTCTTATAAAGGAAAATATTTAATTAAGCTGGCTTACAGTTTCAGAGATTTACTCCATTATTGTCATGACAGGAAGCATGGCAGCATGCAGGCAGGCATTGTGCTGGAGAAGGAGTTGAGAGTTCTACATCTTGATACACAGACAACAGAAGGAAACTGTGCCACACTAGGTATAAGTTGAGCGTAGGAGACCTCAAAGAACAGCCCAACAGTGACCACACTTCCTCCAACAAGGATACATCTACTCCAACAAGGCCACACCTCCTAATAGTGCTACTCCCTGTGGGCCATGCATTCAAACACATGAATGAGTCTATGGGGGGTCATAACTCTTCAAACAACCACAGAAGAGTGCTTGTGTGTGTGTGTATGTGTGTGCATATATACACACATATATGTATATGTATATGATTCTTTTCCCTTTCTGCACCATTCTTTCCTTTACCCTATGTCGACAGTTTCAACCTATGTGTTTCCAACCTTTTGTGAGGGTTAAATTACCTTTAAATAGGGTTTGCTTAAGACCATCAGAAAACAGAGCTATTTACATTTTGATTCATAATAGGAGCAAACTTAAGTTATGAAGTAGCAATGGAAATAATTTTATGATTGGGGGGTCATCACTACATGAGGATCTGTATTAAAGGGTTATAGAATTAGGACAGTTGGGAACCACTGTCCTAGGTGTCTTGCAATCCAAGTCATGTCAAAAGAATATTTACTAAGTATATATAGTATTTTTTTCAGACTATATATTTAGTCATAGACCTAGGATCTCTCTCTTATAAATTTATACAATTTTATTCAAAAGTGTTGATTGACAGCCCATTTCATTTCTGATACATAAAAAATAAAATAAGAACTTTAACAATGTATGAACAATATCAGCAATGAGTATCTTATCTCTTGCTAGTATGGACATTTTCTCAGCTTATAGTAATGTAATTTCACATGAGTTCTGTCACCATACTGATCTTTAACTCTGAACAGGATTGTGGTGAAACATCACATGGATATCCCACTATCTCATTCTATTACTGTGGAGTAGGGTACATGATTCATGTGAAAGCCAGCTGCTAAAGTAGGGTTATGGGGTCAAAACAGTCCAAGCAGAGTCCATCTATGGGATGTAGCATAGTTACAGAAATAATTCCATTATTTAATATGTTTCATTATAAAAAACATACAGCTTTATAACATATATGAGTACCCTCCAATTTTTTCATTTTTTCTTTCTGAGTATATTTTGACTTTTAATATTTCATACAAATTCTAAATTCTAACCAATATCAAAGAATCTGTTTAAGATACTTATAAAATTCTTGCAAATTGACTCCATTATTCAAAATTATTTCATATAAGTTACAGAAACACAATTAAAGCAGGGTGTTTTGAAGAGTAAAAAGAAAGATATAACTGAAGGATTATGTCTTAGATTTCATAATCAATGTAGTTTAATGTATAAAAGATGTGGGGTAAAATAAAGAGAAATAGGAAGAAGCAGAGTCTATGAATGAGCTGTGTATCTAAAAGCTGAAAATGGAGTTAGAAGAGGAAAGAGAAAGACAGCATATATAGTGTAAGCAGCAGATTCCAATGAACCTTTGGAAGATTGGATGTGCTAGCAGGAACCCTATAGTACTAGCACTAGGGAGAGTCTTACCTAGTTATGCTCAGTCTTGAGGGCATCCCAGGAAGAATTTGACCTTAGTCAGAAGCTGCAATGGATTCTGGTATGTGATGGTTTCGATAGGAATGGACCCCATACACTAATGTATTTGAATGTTTGGCTATAGGAAGTGGCATTATTAAGAGGTGTGGCCTTCTTGGAATAGTTATGACCTTGTTGGAGGAAGTGTGTCATTGTGAAGACGGGTTTTGAGGCCTTATATGCTCAGGCCATGTCCAGTGTGGCACACAGTCTCCTTCTGCTCCCCGTGTGAATCAAGATGTAAAACTCCCAGCTCCTTGTCTGCCTGCATGCCACCATTTTTCTGGTCATGACTATAAAGGACTAAACCTTTGAAACTGTAAACCAGTCCAGATTAAATGTTGTCCTTTATAAGATTTGCTGTGGTTATGGTGTCACTTCACAGCAATAAAACCCTAAGACATGAGAGTTCCATGCTAGTGATGATGCCAGCTAACTTCAGTTCTTTTTAAGAGGGTGACCTGAATGGTACATCTCTGTGTTTTTCATAGTCATCCTGAAAAGGTCCAGGAATTTGTTGAAGAAGCAAGACTGAGGGAAAAGCTCAGTTGAAAAGGGACTTGTTTTGCAAGCAAGAGAGCTCAGGTGCTATCTTCAGAATCCAGGTTTAAAAACAAACAACAGGTTTGGTGGAACACACTTTTAATCCCAATGCCGAGGAAGAAGAGACAGGTAGATCCCTGGGGACTGCTGGCCAGCAAACACATTCTATATGATGAGTTCCAAGACTGGTATCACATCTAAATTTGCCCCCTAGCTTCCACATACATCTACATACTTATGCATTTGTACACAGACAAAAAGTGTTCCCCTTCACCCTCATCTGCCCTGCCCCCCAACACACACACAAAGAAAACTCAAATGGCTAGTTGGCTCACTGTTGTATCTGAAACTGAAGCCATTGAACTTTATATTCTGTTCTTTGCATAAGATCTGCTGCTACTCTGACTATGCTGTCCATTGTTTATTGAAAAGTTAAAGTTTCCTCCTAGGAAGGCTCAAAATTTTCAAATCTTGGACCTGCTCTGGAAAACCAAAGGAAAGATAGTCTGGCCAAAGCAGTAGGAACCATGAGAAGTTTCCCTCAGCTGGAAGGTGACATGTGAGCATTTAAAAAAATACATTATTCTTTAGCTTGATGTCACCATAAATCTTAAAATGTTGTCTAGATGGAAATATCCTATCCAAAACCATAAAACAGTGACAAACAACTCAATACTCTTCTTTTTAAAAGCCCCATAGGCACATTCTTCCTAATATAAGATCTCCCATCCAACTTTCCCCCACCATAATGTTATGTTTATAAATTTTATATTAACAACCAAGAATGACACAGCCACCTGCAGAGTTAAGCAGTCTGGTATTTGCTCCTCTACTGAGACAGGTTGAACTATCTAGTTGTGGTCATACATGGCTGAGCCATAGCCTTGCCTCTGCCTACCAGCAGGAGCCTATCATCATGTCAGGCATGTCAGCATGCTGACAAAGAGAAATAGCATCCCTTTTTCATTAGTTGGAATCTAAAGCATGAGAGGAAATGTGTTGTGGTATAGGCCAGCCCTGCCTCTCTGGAAGTATACCCAAGTCTGGAATTGTTCATACAAATAAAATCATAAATCAATAAAGTGGCAACTGATCCCTGAAGACAATTAATTCATCCTTCTGACACCATGGCTTTGAGATGCTTTGAGCAAACCTCTTTCTTTATATGTCTGAGTGGGAATGGATAAGTTAATTATGACAAAGTAGGAAAGAGGAAGGCAATACTAATACATTACAAACATGATATATACACACATATATGATATATATTTATACATTCATCTACTTATAGCCATATATGATTATCAGACAAATAGATTCATATACTCATAGGATACACAAAGTCATTTATTTAATACTGTTTCATATATACTACAGTGTGATCTTGAATCATTATGGTGCCAAATTCAGAATCAATTATAAATTTCAATTTTCAAGGGATCTTCAAGCATAACTCAAAGTGATGATAGCTGGCTAGTTGGTAATAAAGGCAGATGACAGAACAATCCCTAAAACAAACAGACCAGTTTTATAAGCAATCTCTACTTTATGCATATATATATATAGATATATTATATATGTGCATGTTCTTATGTGTGTGGGCTCATATATGTACAGTGTGCGTGTGATTGTGTGTGTGTGTGTGTGTGTGTGTGTGTGTGTATGGCGACTAAGGTTGAATGTGTCTTCTTCAATTCCTCTCCACCTTATACACTGAAGCATAGTCCCTTGTTGAACCCAGAGTTTACTATTTTGGCTAGTCTAGCTAGCCAGTTTGCTCTTAGAATTCTATGCTGTCCTTGTGCTAGGATTACAGGTGGGCCCCCAAACCCACCCAGATTTTATGTGGATTTTTTGGGATCTGAATTCTGTTCCTCATGCTTGCAAGGCAAACACTTCATCCACTGAACTATCTCCTCAGCCATGAGGAGGTCTTAAATTGATGAAATTTATACTATGAAATGAATACTGTGAATATTACTAGTTTAGCAAAACCTATAGAATGTCCATTATGCTACTGTGTACTGAATCTGATATACCTCTACAGGTAACTTATCACCATCACTTTTTAGACAATTTAACTCATTTTTACATCTCTATAGATGACTGAAAAGCTATATTATAATCAGTTAGCCATATTTCCATTAAAAACAATTTGTGCTAGTTGTTTTAGATATATGTCATTTCCTGATATCTTATTATTATTCATAAGCTACCAAATTTTAGTTTCCTTTAAAAAACATTGCCTGCGTATTTGCTTCGAATCTTTCATTGAGCCAGTACCAGGATTCCATTGATGCATCAGAATAAGTTCTATTCACAATCTTGTGCATGTTCGATGTAGGTTGTATGTTGTCAATCATTTACAACCATACTAAACTTAAAGCTTAAGCCAGAGCTATGCAAAGAAGGAAAATACATGGTGAATGGGTGAGTATAAAGTTTCAACTATGCAAGACAAACGTGTACTAGAAGTCTCCTGCACAGCATAGAACCTAGTTAGTACCACTGTACAGCACACCTTAAAGTAAACTAAGGAGACAGAGTTCTGGACTCCTTTAAACCAAGGCACTTATTAATTCCGACAGTACACTACAAATGATCATGGTCTCTCTGTACAAATCTGCCAGCCAGCTTTGAAGTTGTCCAAGGCAGGTATCCTTCAGTCACCAACATCTACTTACCCAGACATCTGTAACATATTCTTTCTTTATGGGTACTTGTTGATCAATATTTGGAAAGGAATGAGTCATTTCCATTAAAAGTTATTGAATGGATTCTGATATAAATTGTACCAAATTTGTGGATCTAGCCAAATATGAGCTCATTGATCTTAAGAGGTAAAATTTTACTATGTTGTAAGCAAACTCAAAAGTCCTAGAAAACCCTGGTAATTCTTGGAAAAAGTGTGTCCTGACCTTTAATATACTATGTATGGAAGCTGTCATTCTGTAGCTTAATGTTTCTTTCTGGACTGGAATTTTCACACTTTCAGACATGAGACAAAAAAGCAAGAAAAATGTATCTGACTAAATGACTGTCATGACATATGTGTTATCTTGACAAAGAACATCCATCTTTCAATATTCTTATCCAGGACAAACAACACTATCCAGCCTTCATATTGATATATGTAAAGAATATACATAATATATATGTATATATAAAACAATTATAACATTATATTCCTTCTTTTGTAATATTACAAAGTTTATTTGAAGTATTTAAAAATACTTCTATTTCTAAGGTATTAATGAGATTCACTGAGATACCCAAGGTATTTGTCACAAGAAAATTTAAGACCTTAGAAGCTAAACAACTTCATAGGGACTACAGATCCATAAGGCAGGGCCTTTCAATGAATGCTCACATGTTCTTGAGATACTCCACAGAGTGGCTGATTTGCTGTTAGCTTTCACTCGCTCAAATTAATACAGCTCCTATAACTCCCAAATTATGATATATTGAGATAATATATATGATTCTTGGCCATGTTAACAGTATTGTATTGAATAAACAGGTTTTCTAATCTGTCCATTATTCCTCCACTATTTGTATAAGCCAAAAGAACAGAGTCCCTGTCACTTTCTACAGTTATTTACTCCATTTAAACCAGCAAAGAAAGGAAGTGAGCAAGGATAGATGAAAGGTTACAATAGGTATAGTCTTTCCACTCCCAAGTTAGAAATCATATGGCTATAAGGATATGCAATAGGGTGGGGGCAAATGTCATGGAAGAATATGAAGTAAGCTTCAAAAATACATTCCTGCCAGGAGCAAGAAAAGCTACAGACATATTTTAATATTCATATATTAATAGTATCTTCATCTTATTTATTTCCCAAATTTTATGTAAGATGGTTTTGTACCAGTCATTTGATTCAGAAACCCCTTGAGACCTTATAAAACTGATCCTAAAGGATAGAAAAATGAATCACCAGTTAAAACAACTGGATACTCTTACAGTGGACCTGGTTTTGATTCCTAGCACCCACAAGATGGCTCACAAATGTCTGTAACTGCAGTTCTGGGGGGTTCCTGTGCCTTCTTCTGTCTTCCATGAGCACTTTATAAATAAGGCACACAGATGTATTTGCAGGCAAACACTCATATACAGAAAATAAAGTTTAAAAGATTAAAAACTGCTGATTCTAGAATTATTGAAGGAGTGAATGCTAGATTTCCTGGATGCATCAGTGTAGAGTGATGAGAGCATTTCTTCATATATTCACTGGTGAATAAGACCATCAAAGTCAATCAAGATAAAGATTGATCGAAAGTTACAAAACTCTGAAGGAAATCAATAAAGGAAAGGGTACTACCGGTATCAAGGAAGACATTCCAAGGAGGAAGTAAGCAAAGGCATTGGATATCCAGGAGTTCAAACAAGATACTAAAGATAATAAACCCTTCTACATCAATGAGTTTATCTTTCCAGACTTCTGAGAATTACATTTTATTTAACCAAAGAAACCTATAACAAATAAACCACTTTAAGAGTATGAACACTTTTGAGTTGGAGAGACTGTTTATGTGTCCATTCAAAAGATTTCTGGATAAGGGAGATAATGGCTTTGGGTGAATGTAAGTGATTTGGTTTGAGGCCCATTGTATTTGAATTCTCTACCAGAAATTTGGTATTCCTTCACCACTCTAAAGGGGGTTAAATCTACAGTTGACAAGTTAAATATTATTATCCTGTATGTGGTACTGGGATATGCAAATGAGTGAAATTGCCTTGAGAGAATGTTCAGCCAAAGAAATAAACAGGGAATTATGTGTGTGATTAAATCAAGAAAAATCTTTTGTGACTAATCTATGGTGGTGCTGGATGAATGTCTGTGTGTATCATGCAACTCCTGTTTGCTTTTTCTGTCTGTATTGTTTTCACAGAATGCACTGGAGAATGCTATGGGGAAAGTTGGCTTGGACTGTAATCCCCTCCCACTGATGGGTAATTATTTTCCTTTTGACTTCATTTCTTGGTAAAAGGCATCAGGCTGCTGTAGTCATTCCCTGAAGTGTTAGCACTTCTTTTCCTGGATCTCTTATCTCCAAAGGAGACAATGTACTCAGAGAGGGAAAGGGAGCTCTTTCTTCATCCTCCCTGTGGACATTTTCCTTTCTCTTAGCCCCAACTTGGAGAGTTCATGAAAGAGGAGTGAGTCTTGCACAAACAAGATCAAATGTATGATGTATTTTTAAACTCACAATCTTTTTGACTCCCAAATGAGAGAAAAAAAAAAACAAAAATAATAATTCCAAAACAGGGTATGACCAATTCCATGGGCTATCTCCTTGGAATATTCTGTAAATAGTCTCCATATCAGGAGCAAAGAATGTGCAGTTGCAAGTCAAAAAGTCAGGTCCAGAGAAATCGCCACGTTGGCTTGTTATTCCTCTAACACTGTCCCTGTTGGCATTGCTCAGCCCGATGTCAACAGGACACGTTTATTGCTTCACACAGCCAGGCTTTGTCATGTGGAACCAGTTGACATGTGGGAGGTGTTTTATGCCTCTTTCCTTCATCTGGCCTCTCTCAAGCACTTGAAGACACTAGTTACTAAACCAAACACAAATAAATAGAAAAACGTCAATTAGGACATCCTGCAGAATGTGTTGCACATGACCAAACTGTATTGAAATAAAGAATGGAATAATTAATTCACAAAAAATGTAACTAGTCTGATTCTAATATAGGATCTGGCTATGAAGATTGTTGTTAATTTCATGAAAAGGAAAAAATATAAGCTAGGCATAGTGGTGCATGCCTGTAAGCCCAGGAAATACAGCCAGAGGATTACAGATTCGAGTTTATCCTGGAGGATATATTGTAAGATAAAACATCAAAAAATAATGTCAAAGAAGTCTATAAACTGATAGAAGAGATGTACTTGTGGAAATGATCAGGATGTCAGACACTGGAGAGAAAACACAGTTTTGTTTCCTTCTTTCTCGTAACATGGCAGGGCTTAGGGTGTAGGGGAGGGGCCTGTAGGCAGTAGTACAGGTAAAAAGAGAAGACGGAAGCTTCTTGAATGAGTCAAAAGCAACACAGAATGATGGGAAATGCTCCGAATGGAACAATGATTAGTATGTCTCACAGCAACAACCAGACACCACCTTCTGATGCAGACATACATCTGTTCAAAAAATTTTGAATTTCAAGAATAGTTGACAAATTTCTGAGTCTATGTCATTACTAATAAACATTCAAGCATAACTCTGAGATGAATGTATTTATCTTTTTCTGTGCCTGCACCCAGCCTCACTGGGCCCTGCACGCCTGTTCCTTACTCACATCTAGAAAATTACTCTCTAAAACCGTTTACATTCTTTAACATATTTTTTGCCAAACTCTGTTGAAATTATTTTCCCAGAAGAACTTGAGCTACACTTTTAAGTTTTAAACCATTGAAGGTGATTTAGCTCTGGCATGTGTCTGTGCATGTTTATAGTGTGTGAATATACTTATGGGCAGTGTGCATGAATGTGTATGAATGCAAAGGCACAAGGTTGACAAGAGGGATCTTCATAGGTTACTCTGCTCCTCATCTTGTTCATTGAGACAGAGCTTAAGTGAAACCTAGAGCTTACTGATATCGATAAACAAGCTAGCCAATGTGCCTTGTCGGTCCTCTGTCTCGTCTGTCTGAGAACTGGGGTAACAGGTGAGCCAACTTGAAATATGTGCTTAGAGGATCCAAGTTCCAGACTTCACACTTAGATGGCAAGTGCTTTATTCCAATCTGGGCTCTATTTGTCACTTTAAATTTATTTTCACGATTTTTTTTTATCCTTTGTGCAGCCAAGAAGGTCAAAGAGAGACTATCCATCCCAGGTTAAATGATTACTTCAGATAATAAACAAGTTACCTGAGGACACACCTTTCTTCCCAAAGCAACCAATGACAATTTCATAACCCTGAATATTTCATACTTGCCAAACAATGAGTCACATTGCCTCTGCTCAAAGTTAGCCTATAGTGAAGTTCCAGACAAGAAAAGATACCCATAGCTCAAGTCTTGTTACATTACTGAAATTAGTTCATCCCAAGCTCTTCTTTTGCCCTGCCTTGCTTTACCACAAAAAAAAAAACACAGTACAAGCTCTGGGAATGCTTCCTTCTTTTGACTTAGTGAGCCTAGTATTCCAAATGTGGTCCTGCCTGCAGCAGATTGCCCCTTCTCTGGGATACTATCAATGGAAGCCTCTTCTTTCAGTGGCATTAACCTATGTCATCACTCCATCTGCTCCATAAATCAGCATCCCATGGGTACATTTTAACAAGACTCACTCTCTACTTCTCCCTCTCCTTTCCCTCCTGAGCCTCTTCTCATTTTACATTTATTCTTTAGCATATTCATTTGGTTGCTTTGGCAAAAATAAAGACTATTTTTAAAAAGAAACAATGTAGAAAATAAAAAACATCAGCAATCTAAACAGAGAAAAGCAGGTAATATTTTGGTTATCATAGTTTTAGGCATTATTTTAGTATACCAATATATGTGGTTTTATGTATGCACATTTAAACAAATAGGAGACTACACATTTTATCTCAAAAATATGTTACTAAAAGCTTTACACTTCTAGAAAGGTCTATGTTGCTAATTTTAATAACTAGGATTAAGGCATTTACAATATTTACATGTTGATTATTTTATTGTTTAGTTTTTATCATTTAACCAATACTACAATAAATGTTTACCTCTGTCTATTTTCAATTTTGTATTTTTATGCCTGTGGGTAAATTCCCCAAGGAGAATATGATATCTCAGAGTGTCTATTACCTTTATACACAAAAGATAACACAAAAATTTAATGTCAGAAAGCATGTTATATTTTCTATTTCCCCCCCCTACTCTTATAGTAAATTTGAGTAAACTATTACCTACCCTTTCATAAAAATATCTTTTTCAGTAATTTTGGCTATGTTATTCATATAATTAGTTGAAAATAGCCTTATTTTATTTGAATTTCACTGGTCAGGGTTTAATGAGAGGACTTTTGTACATTGATCACTAGTATTTCCTGTTTATGAATATCTCCTTCACATTTGTTGCCTATGCATTGTTTTGCTGTTTATTACACTTGTACTTAATTTACTTAGAAGTCAATTCTATGTCATTCATTTGATTGACAAACATATGCCTCCGGTTGAGATTTTCTTTCAGTCTTAGTAATTATTATTAGAATCCAGAAGTTCAAACAAAGACCAATTTTGTCAGTCCATCAACTTTTTATTTTTTTATTTTTTTTAGCTCCCTGGAAACTTATAGGCAAAAGGTCTCAACAGTTACATCATGAAATATCTTCTTCAGTCTTCTGTTGTTTTTATGTTTTATTGATCTTTGATCTGTCTCTGAATGAGAATACTTTTCCCTCTTTTCAATTTGCAGTTTCAGATTCATCTTGGCTCAAAGCCCCAAGGTTCACCTGACCACAACCTTCTATTTGTGTCAAACATGCAGGCAGCTTTTTTAGCCACAAGGAACTTCTGAGGGCTCTTCAGCTTTATTCAATTCTTGTGTACATTTGCTCACCTGGCCCTCCCAAAACCTAAGAGGGATTACTAGTCCTCTGTTTCCACCAAACTTTCAATGACATATGGGGACCTTGTCCTCGAGAAAAGAAGGGAGACCTGGAGAAATTGCAACCAGTCATAGGTAGGTCCAAGTCAAAATAAAGTTCACTCAGAATTCCCAAAGCCATCTGCCTTTCACAACACATAACTTCTGTAACCCTATATGTTTCTCTGTTAAAAATCTCCTATTGTGAGTCTTCTTTGACAGGCCAATGTGGCCTTTTCTCATTGTTGACCTGCATTTTTTCAGGTGTCTCCTAGTCTTTTTAGAATAATGATCTCAGATTCATCTCCCTAAATTAAAGTTGTGTTCAGGCTCAGAATCTTATGATCCATAGAAGCTGTTATCTCCCATGATTATTCTCCACAGACTTCAGGGACACCAATGATCTGCCAGACACTCAACTCTACCTCTTGCTGTCCTAAAGGGATGGCTTCTTTCCAGTTACCACTTCCCACTACAATCAGCCTTGCCTTTCCCTTCTTCCAACACCCTGTCCTTCCTGAGGCCCAGCTGGAATCTCATGTCCTTCATTAATCTCTTTCTGGAAACTTCCAGTAGACATTTCACGTTTTTCCCACTTTATGTTCCACAGAGCACTATCTGTAACTCCCATAACTGACAAAGATTTCCTTTGTAGCTGATGCCAGGGCCTTACTTTCCTTATCAGACTGTAAACTTCTGGAGTTGATGGATAGTCTCCTCTTTACGTTTTCATTTCCCATCTCCCAATGCATAGAACAGGCATAGGTAAGCTCTGAAAGTTAACTAGTGAATAAGTGAGTAACGAAGGAAAGCCTGTTGAGGAATAAACTATGGGATGGCTTCCCTCTTTGAGAGTCTTCATTTTCCAGAAGACTTTGTCCTTTCTGGTTTTTTTTTTCCTTTTTTTCTTTTGTTTCCTTTACTGCCAGTCAAAACCCTATCCCATCCCCTCAGAAGATTGAGTCCTGAGATCCCACTAGCAAAAAACTATGAGTTAAGATATTACTCTTTGGTTGGTGGTTTAGTCCCTGGGAGCTTTGGGGAATCTGGTTGGTTGATATTGTTGTTCTTCATATGGGGTTGCAAACCCTTTTAGCTCCTACGGTCCTTACCCTAACTTCTCCATTGGGATCTCCACACTCAGTCCAATGTTTGGCTACATACATCCATATCTGTATTGGTCAGGCTCTGGCAGAGCCTCTCAGAGGGCAACTATACCAGACTTGTGTCAGTAAGCACTTCTTGGCTTCAGCAATAGTGTCTGGGTTTGGTGTCTACAAATGGGATGGATTCCTAAATGGGGCAGTCTCTGTGTGACCTTTCCTACAGGCTCTGCTCTGATCTTTGTCCTTGCATTTCCTTTTACAGAAGGAATTCTAGATCAATACTTTTGAGGCGGGTGGATGGCCCCATCCCTCAACTTGAGACCGACCATGCCTATCCACTGGATATAGTCTCTACAGTTTCCCTCTCCCCTTTGTTGGGTATTTTTGCTAATTTCTTCCCTGTTGGGTTCTGGGAACCTCTTGGGTCTCTGGCATCTGGGACATTTTAGTGGTTACTCCCAGTTCCCCCTATCCCACTGCTATACACCTACTCTCAATTTCTTGACCCTCTGTACTTCTAAAACAGCAAGCAAAGAGTTCACATGGAGGGAACTCATGGCTCTAGCTGGATAGATAGCAGAGGATTGCCCTAGCAGGCATCACTGGGTTGGGAGTCCCTTAGTCCTGTGGAGGTTCGATGACCCAGGGTAAGGGAATGCTAGGGTACTGAGGCAGTAGTGGGTGGGTGGCTATGAGAGTACCCTCCTCCTCGAGGCAGGGAGAGGTGGAGAGGATCGGGGGCTTGTGGAGGGGAAACTGGAAAGAAGGATAACATTTGAAATGTAAATAAATAAAATAACCAATGAAAAGTGAGAAAAAAAAAGGCATTCATTCCTGAAAGAAAGAAATGATGCTCTTGGGAACATTGATCTGTCTGTCTCAAAGAAATAGACTCCTGCCTGTCATGAATGAAGGACTTGAGAATTTCCCCTTACATTACACAGTGGTTAAAGCAGTGTGTGACCTGTGGGGGTGTGGAAGTGTTAGCTGAAGGTAGCATCTTAGACACATGAATACAACTGATTTTCAACTTTCAGAGTTG
The DNA here is from genome assembly GCA_019843815.1 of Montemys delectorum. Lineage (NCBI taxonomy): Eukaryota > Metazoa > Chordata > Mammalia > Rodentia > Muridae > Montemys > Montemys delectorum. The sequence continues at coordinate 33,223 of JADRCD010203995.1, forward strand.
GTCTGATAGTCCTTGTAGGTCTATCTACAAATCTTTAAATCTGTATTCTTTTCCCTGCCCTTACTATGTGGATTTGAGATTTCTGACTGAAACCTAGGGGAAAAGAGCACATCCCTCTGTCCAGGGAAGTCTTTGTCTTTGATGGGCATCATCAGAAAGAAGAAGAGCAGCATGTGACATGTGGAAAGAATGGAACACTCCAGAACTTCTTGCCCCAACAGTGAAACATTACTTTAGAGAGGGCTGAGTGCCAGTTTGCTAGAATTGAATACATCAGATTTCTAACATCTAATAACAGATGTTCTGGCTACAATTCATGAAATCATTTAATATTGCTTTATGCTGCGGTAATAAAAATGTCATCTGGCTCTACTCGGCCCAGGTTGCATATCTTCCTCAAAGGGTCAAAATGATTTGATGCAGTTCTTGGATCAAAGGGGCTGATAGTGCCTGAATCTTACAGGATAGTGGACAGGATATGATCTAAGAAGGGACATGTGCTGCTGCCCTAATGTGTGCTTTATATCCAATAGTCCAAGGTATGCTTCTGACCCCTAAACTTGCACAGATTCTAGTCATAAGAGTAAAAGAGTAGTTTCAGGGAGGCTCACACCTCCTATCCATCTCATCTCACATCTGGCAGCATGAACGTATGAGGAATGCTAAAAATAGGTGGACCAAACATGCAGGTTGTAACTGGCATTGTACCAGACTTTATCACCAAGATCTTGGAGCAGAATAAATAAGTAGAGATGATTTGGTCTCTCAAAATAGGCATTGCAGGAGAGTTGGAATTATTCATTGAGGCAAGGGAAGAGAAAATGCATCTAATAAAGCCTGACTATAAATCAAGAGGCTCTGCCACACCAAGCAATGATGAAGCTGCCAAGATGACTTGAAGACTGAAATAACTAAATTAATCAGAAAACATTGTATAAAGTAGATAACAGTAAACCAAGGGAATTTCTTATGCTCAGAACATATCTAAAGTAAAAACCAAAGAACTAGGTGGGGTGCAAGATAGAAATGCTGGAATCCCTGTGGAATATTCTAGAAACAAATTGAAAGGAAATAAAGGGAAATTTGGAGCCTATAAAAAATGAACCTGTTTCATAAGCTTTTAAAGAGTGAGAATTCCTCTACAGAAGCTTGATACTGATGCTTCCTAAAATCAAAGACCAATACTGAATACCAGCAATGGCAACACATTGGTTATTTAATCCTACAGCTATCTACTGTATGGGCTCAGAATCTCAGAGGCAAAGAATAATGTTTTTTTTTTCCTTTCCCTTTCGTTGTCAACTTGACTGGGCCTGGAATCACCTAGAACTTGTACATCTGGACAAATCTTCCAGGGTGCTCTTAGAGACATATAAGTGAGAGAGGAAGACAGACCTACCCTGAGTGTGATGGTAGCATTCCATAGGCTAGGGACCTGAATTGAATAAAAAGGAATTCAAGGGAGAAATACAATCAACCACTCCATACACCTACTAAATGACCTCATGTTGGGAGCTGACATAAGCCACTCTTTCTTTAAGTTCTTTTGCCAAGTATTTTATCACAATGTTCAATGTAAATAATATGGAAGAAAAGTAAATAAACTTTGAAGCCAAGTTAATAGCTGCAGCAATAATAACTGCAAGGGACTCTTGTATCTTAGAGAATGGTGGCTAAAATCTATTGTAGGGGGTGGCACGGCATTTTAAAACCTCTGCATAGTACGAAACAATTACCAGAGTGAACAGATATCCTAAAGAACAGAATAAAAATCTTTCTAGGCTATTGACTTGCAAGGAATTGATATTCAGAATATATAAAGAATACAATTAGCAAAAGAACAAATAAGCCAACTTACAAATGGGCAAATGAATTATCCAGTTTAAAAATAACACACACACCAAAACAAGAACAGCAACAACAACCATAAGCAGCTGTTAAATGTGTGGGAAAATGGCAACATTTTTAGCCATCAGGAAGATGCAAATTAATCCTACTTTAAGACTCTTTCAATTCTCTTCTTTATTTTTGAGAATTTCATAGATGTGTACAATAAAATATGATTCCCCTGCTTCAATTCCCTCCATGGCCTCCCATTATTCCCATTCATGGCTCCCCTGCCCCCTTTGGATAGCCTACTAAGTTCAGTTAGCCCTTATGGATATGAGTGGAGCCATCCTGTGGGGCATGGGAAAGCCATTAGGGCCATAATATCAATACAGAATATTCTTTTCTTGCTGGTAACAATCAACTGCCAATGACTCCTCATATGAAGTGTGACCTTGAGATCATTTACTCTGTCTAAGCCAAGATTTTGACTGCTGAGAGTTAAGAAGTGCAATAGCCATGTCACATCCAGAAAACATCATCAGACACTCTTTCTTCCTCCTCTCCTTCTAATGTTCCCTGAGCATGCTGGAGATGAGGGTTTGTTTAGGGCTGAGCCCTTGGTCCCTTATTCTCGGTGCTATGAATAGTAACTCATCTCTCCATGACTGCTGACACTACAGGTAAAAGCTTCTCTGACCAAGACTGAAAGTACCTCAGGTCTGTCAGCCAGGAGACAAGCAGACTTGAGAAGTCTGGGATGATACCTTGAAATTCTATTTCACCCTTGCCTGATAGCTATCATCAAGAAAACAAAAATGATAAGGATGGGTTCATAGCAAGGTTCTTGAGCCTTGTTGACTAAATGATAAATTAGTCAATTCAGTATGGAAATTAGGATGGCAAAAGCCTCAAAAAAACTAAGAGAACTAAGAACTCGAAAAAACTAAGAACTAGACTATGACCTTGTTAGAAAACTCTGGAATGTACATATAAAGAACAAAATCAATCAAACAAACAAACAAAAAAAAAAAAGAAACAAAATCAACATGTATGCCCGAACATACAAGCTTATTGCAACACTACTCACTATAGCCAATTTATGCAACAGCCTTGATATCTGATAATGGATGAATGGCTAAAGTGTGGCATATATACACAATGGATGTTATTATTTAGCCATGAAAAAGTATAAAACTATCTAATTTGTAGAGGAAATAATTGAGTGAAATTAGAGATCATACTATATAAAATAGCTAAATTCAGAATGACATATCTTAGATGTTTTCTCTCATATTCAGAATTTAGACATTTAAAGAAAAAATGATACAAGACCCACTCCATGAGAGAAAGCCAACCCCAATACTATTAATGATATTCTGCTATGCTTGCAGACAAGAGTCTACTATAACTGTCTTCTGAGAAGTTTCATCCAGCAAGTGATGGAAATAGATACAAAGACCTACAGCCAAAAATTAGGTGGAGCTCAGGGAGTCTTGTGGAAGAGCTGTGGGAAGGATTGAGGGGGAGCTGAAAGGACCAACACCAGAGGAAGATCCATAGAGGAAACTAACCTGTGCCTATGGGGGCTCACATAGACTAAACCACCAACCAAAGAGCGTGCATGGGTGGGACCTAGGCTCCCTATCAGAAGTAGCAGATGTATAGCTTGCTTTACATACAGGTCCCCTAACAATTAGAGCAGGGGCTCTCTTCTGTTGTGTGCCTTTGGATTGCTTTCCCATAGCTGGTTTCAATGGGAGAGGATGCTTTAAGTCCTTGATGTAAGAGGGTAGGTTGGTAGCTATGGGAGACCCTCCTCTTCTCTGGGGTCTAGAGGATGGTGGGGGGGGGGGTAGTGAGAGTGGAACTGGGAGAACAGTAGGGGTAGGTCTGTGATCAGGCTATAAAGTGAATAAATAAAGTAATTGATGAAGAAAAATGGGGAAAAAATCAGACAAGAAAGTAAAGGGAAGTAATTGGGAAGAGGAAAGGAATCAACGGGAGGGGCCAAGGAGGACAAGGGAAGCAGGTGTGGTGAAAGGGCACTATATACATATGAAAGTATCAAAATGGAATGTACTATTTTACATATTTGGTATGTGTTAATAGTGTAACTATTATAATATTAGTATACACATAACTAGAAAACACTTTTTTTTTTCAGACTGAAGAAAGTAGACAGTCACCTCAGAGTTGCACCTCAGATTGCCTGGTTGGAAGGACCTGAGTTCAAACCACTGGTCCCTCTAACCTCTTCATACAGATAGATGCTCACACAAATAAGCAAAAATAAATGAATAAAGTGTAAAAGTGTATCTAACATTTAATAGTCAATGTAAAGATTGAATATTAACTCTCCTTTTCTTGTCCCTTGAGCCAGGCAGGTCCTGCTCCCAACGGATTCATGAAGAGTGTCCAGGAAAGTACAGTAATAGAGATAGTTTGCTGTGGTTTATGTTTGAAATGGTCTAGTGTAGTGTGTTAGGGGGGTGGTGTAAAGAGGGAAGTGAAAGTTAGTAGGAGGCTTCCCTCATTGGGGTGCACCCCTGAAGTGGATTGGAGGACTTTTGTCCCTTGGTTCTTTCTGCCTCTGGCTTCCTAGGTATGGACTGAGTGTTTTGTCTCAGTCACTCTCATGACATACTGCCTTTCCTAAAATATGAGGCTAACTGTGAACCAAGATAGTTATGTTCTCTAGATATCTCTAAATAGTCAATGATCTAGGGTGTTGACTGAGTGATCAGAAGCTAGCAGTCAGCAATGTAGATTGCTCAGCTGGTGCCAGTTGAGTTTTTCAGGTTTTTTTTTTCTCTAACAATTATCGTAGAATACAGTTATTTCGTTACCTGTCTTTGATCACGTTGTTTTGAGACTAGTAGAGTCTAACTTGCTTCACCAGGACAATGACACTGAATCCCTCCTTCCTACCATTGACCAGAGGAGCAGAGCTGATTTCTATGAGCCTGGGAAACCTGCTGGAAACCCCAGACCTCTTCCTCTGGGCTCTAGCACAGGTGAATAATGGCTTTTTAAAACTCCCCCTTTTAGAAAGCTGAATTGATATATAGAAACACAGTCCCCAGAGCTGAATGTGAACTGCCCAGCTCTGAGAGAGAGTCAAGAAGCCTGCAGACGTACTCAACTCGAATACCACCTGAGAACCCTTTCTGGCTTTACCTGGTGCAAAGATCCACACAAAGACCTCAAATGAAGAGCAGGGGATGTAGATCTCCATGGGGTCCAGTTACAACACATGAAACTCCAGCTGTCTGGTGATGGGTTTTCTGGGCCAAGGCCAAGGCAATGGTATGCTCCTCACAGGTAGTCTTTTCCCATTTCTGAGGCTCCCTAAGGTGTATTCAATAATGCACTCCTCATCCTGAAGCAGATGGGAAAGTGTTTTAAAAGGTGCCAGGTTTATTTATGGAAGCATGAGACGGCATTTAAGAGATGCGCTTTGCCAATGTGAAATGTGAACTCTCAAAACAGGAAGTGAGCTTTACTGCCTATTTATTTTATTGCTGTATCAGCTGCCCAGAGCTGAGGAATCCTTCCTCTCGAGCATTATTTCTTTTCTAACTTCTGAAGCAGAACATCTTGACCATCAGCGCATCTGACTCCTTGCAGCCAGATTCCAACTACAAACATGCGCCTTGTGCCTTCTGTCTGTCGTCTGGAGTGCTTCACTCACAGCACTGGAGACACTGGGAAAACATTGCCCAGAGTCTTTGTTTTCATGTAAATGAGAAGCAGAAAACAATGAGACCAAATGATAATAGATGGTAGAAATTGTGAATGCTTCTTAGAATAATGGAGAAATTATGAACTCTTCTCTTATATGATAAGAGATTTGGAAATACTGAATCATCACTGAATCCACATTACATTCTCAGTGGAAGAAAATAGTCAAATTGAATTTGTCATTTTGCCACTGGTAGTGATAGTGAAGAAACAAAACAATTTACTGTGCTCTTCACTTTCTGCTCTTTTCTGCTGTAAAGATGTAAAAGGCTTTATTAACTAGGCCGATAATAACTAGCTAGAAGCACTTTTTTGATATCAGAAGAATAGCCTTTTATGTACAAAGGCACAAGAGTAGAGTATAAAAACCTTACGTCTTGTTACAGGTTCTATTAAAGAAATGGAGATCTCTATCGTTGAGAACCGAGAAGGAATCCAAGGAGGGAAGAATGAAACTTGCCATCTAAGTGCATTAGGGATATCCACAGACAGAAACAGACAACAAAATCACACACCGAAATACAAGTGTATGTATGCAAATCTGTATGTGCATGGGTACCTCTATATTATGTCTTAGAGGAGACTTAGCACTTCCTCCATTTTTAAAGAAGATTTTCTCTAGTCTGGTCTGTTGGAGTCTTCCTGAATAGGTGTGCTTTCACACTTGGACCATCTGGTCCATGTAAACTTAAATTCCTGGGAAGCACTCTCAGGCAACACATGTGTTACAATGGCACCACCTTCTGGACACTCCCAATATACCTTTCCTTCTCGTCTGTGTATCACACATATCTCCTCAGTGGCTCTCCATTGCCCATGGGTAAGTCAACATTCTGACACTTGAGCCTTTTATGATCTAGCACAAGCTCATGTTCAGGAGCCATCTCCTCATAACCTGCACATAGGTGATCTCTGAGTAAGTTCAAATGTTTCTGCATCCTCATTATCAACTCAATGACGCAAACTAAGTGAAGAACTACAGATTGGTACTATGGCTCACTCCCAGACTTTGAGGATGAGAGAGGATAGAAAGCCTTGATACTTACAAAATACTGGTCCTACGTGCTCATGACAACCTGAACATGCTTCTTGATGGTGTTTAGAAGTTTAAATAAAAAGAAAACAGATAACAGGATATGGATCTAAACTCAAAATGTACATGGAAAAACATGTAGGAAAAAGCATGTAGGGAATGGCTCAGTGGGTAAAACACCTGCTCTACAAGTGTGAGCACCTGTGTTTGAATCCCCATAATTGAAGCAAATCTGGGCATAGTTGTGTACATCTGTATGTGCACTGATCTCTAAGAGAGATGAAAGGCACAGTCAGGAGAATCCAAGAATCACACTGTCTAACTATTCTGGGGTTCACATTAGCAAGTTACACAGATATCTCCTCTCAAATGAGGTAGGAGATGAAAACCAGCATCTAGGATTTCCCTCTGATTTCCTCATATACAGAAGCATGTGTATGCCTTTGAAATACACACACACACACACACACACACACACACACACACACACACACACATACACACAGGCACAAATAACATATACAACATCATATATACATAACAAAAATAATAAGTACATGAAAGGGGATTGATAAATTCACAAATAACAAAAATGCAAATTAAAGTCTAGCAATGTTATGACTGTTAAACATCAAGAGATTATTATTGAAATGAGGAAATAATGACTTGTTGCCTAGGAAACAGGCAACTGTACCCTTCTACATGACATCAGTTCTAAGAAGAAATCTTGGTAGTCACTGTGAATCCTAGAAATGTGGTCATAGTTTAATCTAGAAATTCTATTTACAAACTTATCTCCAATGTGTATCACCAATTTGCTGTAATATCTGTTAAAGTGATGGCCAGTTTACCATTAATCTTCATAGAAATAAAAAGGTGAAATATGTTATATGAATAGCTATACGAGATTGCTATATATAAGTAATCATTAATGTTGATAATGTAGTAGATATGTAAAATAGACATAACATGCCTACTGTTATTATGACATTATTTGATGAAAATAAACATTATGTTTGATACTATTTTTCCCTTTAAAACACGTAGAGTGATCAATACCTTTCCCAAATACTAATGGTGCCTTATGTATGAACTATAAAAATAGTTGCATGTTTCAACCTGACAATATCAATACAAGACTTCCATCCAAGTGACATGGCCTCAAAAATAATAGTATTTTGTTCAAATATATTTATTGATGAATTACTAGTAGTAAAATTTCTGGGGCTAATGTAAACATACAAGAAGAGGTGACTAGTTAAGAATGCCTAGCATATACATTCAAAGGAAACTGAAGTCATTAAAATAACTTGAGAAGCCTACATGGCAAGATGTTAAGTGCCTATGACACAATGTTAAGTGAAAGAAAATCTAATGAAACAATGGCTTTGTGAGATTGTGATGACATAAAAAAAAAAACAAAAACAAGAAAAAAAAACAAAATGAGCACTGTGGTGTAATGTGCATACACAGAAGACAACAGTCCAAGCAGACCTGAATTCCACTGCGGCTTTGTTTAGCTTAAGGTTATCTGTGCTGCTCTTAGGTACTCAGCTCCGCTCAGTATGGAAGGCTAGAATGTACAGGTGCCCTGTGTGAAAGAAAGCTGAGAAGTTGAAGGCTTGAGCAGAAGCAGAAAAATCTCTTGTCCTCAGGCTGCTTACTAGGGAAGTTTTCTCACAGAAAACCTGATGCTCTGCTATCTTTCTCAAAAGATGACATGTCTTTCCTCAAAGAACAAAACAAATGAAGCTTTCAATGGTGATGTATCAGAACACATGTCTGCCTGTGACTTTGTTCCGACATATTGGACTCATTGACTAAAGATTTTATAGCAGGAACTGAGATCTTCAGTTTATAAATTTTAATCCACTTGTAATTTCCCCTGTACTATGTCCTGCGCTTTAGACCAATAGTCCAATCCTTTCTGAAGTGATCTGGAAGAACCAGATCCAAATAAGAAAGAGATTTAAAGAAAGAGACAAATTGGGCTTTAAGTGAAGGGAGAACCATGAGCCAGCCCCATGCTGCATTCCCTGGAAAGGCAGATCCTCCAAGGACATGCCTCTGCTCTCAGAGAGGTTGGCCTGGCAACTCACTTACACACTCCACTTGGAGAAAATTCTTTTCAGCACTGGCCAAAAATGCTGGTCCAGGTTCCTTTGCCTAGCAGCCTTGAAAGCTTGCACACATTTAGAGAAAATACTTTCAAATGACTCTGGGGTTCTGCTTTATGTTTCATATTCCTTTGAACTTATTACCTCTCTACAGTGTCTTGGACTATTAGTTTGGGAACATTTAAACTTAATGACTATATGGAAAGTAAAACAACACTTTGAAGTTTCCCAAGTCATTCATTTCTCCCTTTCATACACAAGAGGGTTAGAGAAGGTTGGATGATGCCAGACCAAGTCATTTCAGGAATAAATAACTTATTTGGGGGTCTATGTAGATTGTGGCTCTAGGGTGGAGAAGATAGATCAGTTATGGAACGTCTAAGACAACCAAAGCTATGATTAATGAGGGTCAACTTTAACATGGAGGACACACAGATATTATTACTTCATCCAGATACCAGAGTCTGTCTGTTCTGGGCTACCCAGATATGAACTCCTGAGGTTTTTGGTTCACAAATCTTTTTGGGTTCAGGATGCACTGACAATAAAAGAGATATGCTGAGGACTTCCTCTGGCTATAAGTAATAAAACCCAAGAGCCATAAATGTAAGGATGATAGCCATTACAGAAATTTGGCAAGTGTGTCCAGAAGGTCAAAGTTCAGGAGATCCATTTGGGTATCTTTAGGAGAATGTGCTCTTTGATATGACAGTTCCACATGCTATTACATTTTATGTTCGTTTGACTCCTTTTTATTTTTTTTTTGTAGATAAGATCTTGGAAGCTATTATGGGATTGTATTCCCTATAGTATACAGCAGACTTGGAAAGAGATATGGAGCCAAGAAACTAGAGAGAAATGATCATACTAGGTTTCTTAGATGCTCCACTAGATGTTTAAAGGGAAATGGAAGCCAACTATAAAAATCGTCTTAATTCTCATCAAATAAACAGCATAGCAATGGGGACCAAGAATCAAATCTCTAAAACATATGATAGTATTCAGTAGAGATCCAAGAACACTATTCCTCAATTTGTTATCCAAGAAAAAGCTAAATATTTATTGACAGAATATATATGCATTGAAAAGTATGTTGAATGTGGAAAGCAATAATATCTCTCATAGAGCTTCTGCCTTCAGGACACATGATTGATATATTTAGATAAAAAAGAGTGAGTGATGGGCCTGTAGTTATTCAGTTATTGTGTCATTCATTTGTTAAACACCTACTGTAGGCTTCTTACTAATGGTGATAATACAGTGTTCCAGTTCTGACAAAATTTCTTTACTAAAACATTGGTTTTCAACCTATGTGTCAAAACTACTTTAGCAAACCTATATCCCCAATGATGTTAAAGTTATTTATGTTTTATGACATTAAGATTTATTATGATTCAGAACAGTAGCAAAATTACAGTTATGAAGTAGCAACAAAAATAATCTTTTGATTGGACATCACCTCAACAAGAGAAACTGCATTGAAGGGTCACAGCATTAGGAAGGTTCAGAACCACTTTTCTAGACATAGACAATAAACAACAAATAATGATTATCTTATTTTTTAAAAGTAGTAAAGAAAATAGAAGAGGATATTGTGACCCAGCATGAGTGGAAATAGAGTTGATCAAAGAACCTCTCACTAAGGAAACACTTAAAGCTCAAATTGTAAAGACAGATTTATCAAAGATAAATGACAACTGTTGAGTTTACTGTTTCTGCCCATGTGAGCATGGCTGTAGAACTATCTATTGAGTATACTGGGTTCACCAGCAACTACACAACTGAAGATAATGACCTCTGAGTTAGCAAGAAGATAAGAGAGGATGAAAGTCAGTATAATCGGAATTCATTATTTACTTGTATAAAATTTGTCAAAGAATTTACTAAAAACATAGGTAAATGAGGAGAATGTTTCCAGGTAGAGATGCAAGCCCTGGGTTTGGAGCACATTTATTCCATCAGAGAGCAGAAAGCAAGGCCTTGTGGTTATAGTTAACATCCTGCAAAGAGGCGAGAAAGAATAAAAGTGATCTCAGAAAAGAATGTATGACAGAAGTGGCATGAAAAATGTTAGATGAGGAAACTAAGTTTTAGTTTTACTTAGAATACATTGACAATTGTAGATTATTTTAAAGTAAAGAAGTAACATAGTTGATGTTTTCAGGACGGCCTTTTGCTGTATAAGTTTCCTCTAGAAAGAAACTTTCCATTCTGTCTGGGGACTCCTTAATCACAAAAGTAAACAACCTAAAATAGCTTCAGGAAGTCCCTGAAACTAACTAGACTCAGTAGGCCCCGCCTTGTCAGAGTAAGCAAAAAAAGCAGAGTCATGCCAAGCTGTACAGAAGACTGTGAGGTCAGACTAGCAATTTGGAAGAAGCAAAAATCATCAGAGTGGCTGCTGGGAAAAGGTTTCTATCGGTGAAGTCACTTAGAAGACTCTTCACTTGTTGAGCTACCTACAGGGTGCTTATTGTTCAGTAGGCTCTAGGTTCTCTGCTTTTGTGAGTGCTGGGGTAGGTTTTCATGATGGAGCTGTCTTTGAGTCATTATTGCTCCTATCCATTGCTCACTCCCCACCCATATTCCTATAAGTAACACCAAGAAAACTCAGTGGTTCACAAAGTTAGATTTAGGAGGTATCCATACTTTGGTCTGCTGTGGGCTCCCCATCTATGTATGCTGGGTCTCACAAGGAAATGTTTTGTCATACAACATTGTTCTGTAGAGAACTGATGCAAGGAGAATGGAACTTTTAAAAGGGGCATTCCTTCTTAAAAGGGGGAACAAAATACCCATGAAAAGAGTTGCAGAGACAAACTATGGAGCAGAGACTGAAGGAAGGACAATCCAGAGACTGCTCCACCTGGGAATCCTTCCCATATTCAATCATCAAATCCAGATACTATTGTGGATGCTGCAAGTGCTGGCTGACAGGAACCTGATATAGTTGTCTCCTGAGAGGCTCTGACAATACCCGACTAATACAGAAGTAGAGGCTCACAGCCATCCATTGGACTGAGTACTGGGTCCCCAGTGAAGGAGCTAGAGAAAGGACCCAAG
>JADRCD010203995.1:45106-59063 GCA_019843815.1 Montemys delectorum
CCCAGAGACTGCTCCACCTGGGAATCCTTCCCATATTCAATCATCAAATCCAGATACTATTGTGGATGCTGCAAGTGCTGGCTGACAGGAACCTGATATAGTTGTCTCCTGAGAGGCTCTGACAATACCCGACTAATACAGAAGTAGAGGCTCACAGCCATCCATTGGACTGAGTACTGGGTCCCCAGTGAAGGAGCTAGAGAAAGGACCCAAGGAGCTGAAGGGTTTGCAGCCCCTTAGGACTAACAACAATATGAACTAACTAGTACTCTCAGAGCTCCCAGGGACTAAACCACCAACCAAAAAGTACATATGGTGAGACTAATGGCTCCAGCAGCATATGTAGCAGAGGATGGCCAAGTTGGTCGTCAGTGAGAGGAGAAGCCCTTGGCCCTGTGAAGATCTATGACTCAGTGTAGGGGAATGCCATGGCCAGGAAGCAGGAGAGGGTGAGTTGGTGAGCAGGAAGTGGGGGAACAGGGTTTGTTGTTGTTGTTTTTTTATCTATTTTATTTTTTTTCTTTTTTTCAGAGGGGAAACTGGGAAATAAAAGATTAAGAAAAAGAAAAGAAAAGAAAAGAAAAAAGGGGGCATCACAACTGTTCAAGAAAGAAATCTTGAGATAAGGACAAGGTTAGAACAGTAAGGTAAAGAGAATACAGATGTGATTGACTGTAGAGCCTATGGACCTTGATGAAGAACTGAAAAGTGGCCCTTATACAGGGATCAGAGATATACCAAGGGGTGAATTAGAAATGCCTGTGTTTTGGGGTAGTTGAATGAATCTAGAGTTGAATACCCTTAGGGATACATGTGGTTTGGAGATACTTTCTAAGAGGCAATCCTGGTCCTGATCTTTAGGAATGGTAGAATTTGAAAATGTGTTATGATAAATTGTTAGGATGACCTCAAGGGACAGATTGAAAATGTTGGGTGAGAAGGAAGACCAAAATGTGGACATTTCATTCCTTCTTAAAAGGGGGTATAAAATACTCATGGAAGGAGTTGCAGAGACTAACTATGGAGCAGAGACTGAAGGAAGGACAAACCAGCCTGATATAGCTATCTCTTGAGAGGCTCTGACAGTACCTGAGTAATACAGATGTAGAGGCTCACAGCCATCCATTGAACTGAGTACAGGGTCCCCAATGAAGGAGTTAGAGAAAGGACCAAAGGAGCTGAAGGATTTGTAGCCCCTTAGGATGAACAATATTATGAACTAATACCCTCAGAGCTCTCAGGGACTCAACCACCAACCAAGGACTATACATGGTGGGACTGATTGTTCTGGCAGCATGTGTATAGTAGAGGATTGCAAAGTCGATCATCAATGGGAGGAGAGGCCCATGGCCCTGTGAAGGTTCTATGCCCCAGTAGAGAGGAATGCCAGGGCCAATAATTGGGAGAGGGTGGGGTAGCAAGCAGGGGGAGGGAGGAGGCAACGGGGGTTTGTTCCTGTTGTTTTTTTGTTTTTTGTTTTTTTTGTTTTTGTTTTTGTTTTTTTTTTGTTTTGTTTTGTTTTGGTTTTTTGTTTTGGTTTTTCTTTTTTTTTGGGAGGGGAAACTGGGAAAGGAGAAATCATATGACATGTAAATAAAGAAAATATCTAATTTAAAAAAAGGAAAATGTTGTGTGAGTTCATATATCTCACTGACTTCAGTCATAAGTAATTATTTTATAACTTCAGATGTATTTTTATGTTAAGATAAGGTGATAGTGGTGACTCATTTTGATTGGATCAATCTCTCCTGTTTTTCTCAAACTGTAATAGTTTTAGAAATAATTATTGGCCCATGAATTGGTGGGTTGGCAGCCTCTGTAGCACTGCACTAAATTACGTGCACTACACCTGTCACCTCATTCTTAAAATTAGTGCTGCATGACTTCTTAGAATTCACCACCCTGAACCAAAGATTCCGATCAATTGCCATGTCTTTCTGTCTCAATAGATTCTGAATTCCTTAAAGAATGAGTCTGAAACAGCTTTTTTTTGCTTGGGTTCCTATGGTTTAACTTGGAGGTGGATATCAGAGTGCAAAGATTTGTTCAGTAAACAAATTCACACTTCATCTTCTTGATGGGATTTTTGGATTTCCACTTTTTGATTACAAAATCATACAGAATGACTTTTAAAACATATTTGTACTTGAATTTGAAAATGCAGAAAGGACTCACATAAATTAAAGGTTTTAAGTGTGCCCTGGATCTTATCAGAAAAGACACAGAGTGGGAAGTTCATGTGAAAACTGAGATGTGTATTAGACTTCAGTTGTCATGAACTAAAGAATTTTTGATGTCATCCAAAACCAGAAAGGGTAAGAAAGGGTTCCCTCTTGGGGCCTTTGGAAGAAGCAATCTGGCAATACCTCATGATTTTGGACTTTGAGTCTACAAACACTATGAGACAGTAAAGTTTTGTTGCTGGAATAAATTTGGATATTTTAATACATCTGCCCTTGAGAACTGACATGTAATCTTTACACAAACCTCAATTAAGGCCCCAGCATGGAGCTTCCTGTCCAAAACAGCAGAGTCTGGACTAGAGCAATAGAAGCTAATGCCTTTGCCAGAAATAGTAAACAGGGTTCTCAACTAAAACTCTGGCATGTTTAGAGCCCTGCTGCACCAAAGATCGTCCACCCTAATTACCAGATGTTGTAACATTATTTCACATTCAATACAACAAAAATATACCATCAAAAGTAACTTCATCTTGAGGTCTAAATCCATTTGACATCTACAGCCTAGTCAACTTAAAGCATTCTGATTGGAGTTAGAACATCCCAGAATGACCTAGAAATATTTGAAATGACATCCTCCGAGACAAGAAGCCCCTTGAGCATCCATCCAAGCAGTTGACTAAATTTTCCTAACACTTCACACACCTCATTTTTGAGGGAAAAAAGAGAAATGTTCAGACTGTTGTTAGTTGTATTGATTTATTTTGCTTGTCGCTGGTGTGCCAAGCATAGGCAGTAAAGAGAAGTGTGGGGTAGGGGTGAATAAGAACTTCTGAGTGTTAGCAGTAAAATCTAAGGAAAAGATAGAGAAAGAAAACCCACAAGCCAGAGTGAGGTACCCAAGGGCACTGATCCTCAGTGTGGGATGCTTAGTTCAAGTGGTGATTTGATTCTGATTCGATCTTTCCCTCTCTAGGCTCCTGTAATAACTGATTCCCATGTAAACAATGGAGCCCCAAGAGTCTATTTCCAGAAAAAAATATTTTAGAAATGCTTCTCTTTATTTGCAATGGAGCTAGAGTTTCCATTTAACTCAAATTTGTGTTTTGTTAACATCATCTCTAAAAAAGATTAAAAATCAGACTGTAAAAGCCCTTTTTCTGAGGATTCCAAACAATTAGATAGTACCATATTAAATGATGCAGATGATGCAATCTTTGTGTATTTCATACCAAAATTTTAATGGCTTATCTTTTCATATCCAATTTTGAAAATGTCTCCAATTGGCTGACAAAAGAGTAACATCTCCTTGCCCTCACATCCATGATTAGGTGACAAGGGAAGCTTTCAATCTTGCCTTCAGTTTATTTTTTCCAAGTTCTTAAAAAAAATTAATTAATTCACTTTCCATCTTTGTCCCAGGCCCTTCACACTCTCATACCCTCTGTTCCTTCTCTTCCCCCTCCCCTTCTCCTCAGAGAAGGAACAGCAAGATCAAGTATATCTTCTCCCACTGAGGACAGACAAGGCAGCTCAGCTAGGGAAAAGAGATCCAAAGACAAGCAACAGAGTCACACTCTGCTTTAATTGTTAGGGAGTCCACATGAAGAATAAGCTGCACATCTACTACTGTGTAGGATGCCTAGGTCCAGCCCATGCATACTCTATGGTTGGTGGTTCAGTCTCTGAGAGGCCCCAAGGGTCCAGGTTATGACTCTGTAGGTCTTCTTGTGGTGTCTTTGAGCCTCCAACTTCCTCAGTCCTTTCCTCACTCTTCTACAAGATTTCCTGAGCTCTGACTAATGTTTGGCTGTAGGTCTTTACATCTATTTCCACAGGTTTCTAGATTAAGCCTCTCAGAAGGCAGTTTGGCGAGGCTCTTGTCTGCAAGCATAGCAGAATGTCATTAATAGTATCAAGAGTTGGTTCTCTCCTATGAGATGGGTCTCAATTTAGACCAGTTATTACTTGGCCATTCCCTCAATCACTGCTCCATCTTTATCCCTGCACATCTTGTAGGAAGGGATAAATTTTGTTTGAAGGTTTTCTGGGTTGATTGGCGTCCCCCTTCCTCCACTGGAAGTCCAACAAAAGACTTGTACAAATAGCTTGTGGATCTTGAAGGGATCTAGAAGTCCCAAACATGGCAAACATGGTTCTAGAAGGCTTTGATTTTCCTCTGTTCCCTCATTCTTGTTAAAAAAAAAAAACTCTTTGATTATATCCCTAAATCTAGTCAGTAACATCTATTTCTCTATTTGGCTACTTCCTTTCCCTGAGGCTGACTACCAAGTCCATCTATCAAAGTATTTAAGTCTAGCAATGAAAAGCACTTTTCGGCTCACCTAGTGCAGATGGCCCAATTAAAATTAAATTAAAGACCTCATCCTAAAAAAGGTTTCCCCTTTTACCTTTATAAACCACTATTTGCCTATGGGCCATGTTTGTCTCCTCTCTATCCAGAGGCAGCCATTTGTCCCACTCTGGCACAAAAACCCCTTACTCTTCTCCCTTATTCTCCTCCCTTTCTTCTTCACCCTCTGTGTCCTGTCTTTGTCTCTTCTTCCCTGCCTTTTATTTGCCTTTATGGGGCAAATACATATCCTCTGTGCTGAAAACATGGTCATGTGCTGATACTAGTCCTTTCAGATCCACTCATTGTTGTCCAGTAATGGCTTTCCAGTTGGCAATAACCCTACAAAATGTCTTTGGAACTCATGTATTCATTTGCCAAATAAGCAACTAATCCCCATCATAAAGAAATGGCTCTAATTAATCAATATAATATACCAAAACTAATAGAATAAAATATTGACTCTAGAATTGTCATCCCTTCATAACTTTCTAGAAGTAAATTGTTGGAGAGGGCCTGAGGAGAAGTCTATAATACGTCCAGAAGGCCTCTATGAGCTGAGAGCGGTCCTTAACTGATAGTAAATAAGAAGACAGGACTATAGATCGACAACCATATCATATGAACTCCACAAGAACTCTTGAGAACTTCCCCAATTAGCCCTTTCAATGGGAATACAGCCATTCCGTGAACTGATTAAGTCTGGTGAGATGCTGATAACAGAGCCAAGATAGGCCACACTTTGACTTGACCAATGAGAACATGAGAAAAATCAATGAATGCTGCTGTTATATGCTAACTTTGTGGTAAGTTATTGCTCATTGCAGCAAGTTTATGTGCATTTGTTGTAACTTAGGTCCTGTGTTGGGTAGAGCAAAGTTTTAAAAACCCATCACAGTTTCTTCTGCTTGCAAGTTGGGAAACATTCCAGAACTACAATGTGCATAATATATTTTATAGCCTTTTGTAAAAATGTTCATGGCTGTGGACAGAACTGAGGTAACAAGAAAATCCTCATCAAAACCACTAGCCCCAAGGATTCTTTTCTTATTATTGCAAATTTTTCCCTTACTCTTAACTCTTACTGATATGCAGTGGCCAATGACAATTCAAAGTGACAGTTTTATTTTTAGTAGTATAGCACAGAAACTGAGCTCATCAACACCAATGACTTTCTTCTCCTTCTTTGGCATGTAATTTAAGAAATTTTGCAGACTGGTCTAAAGTTGGAATTCTAGCAATAAGCATATTGATATAGTAAGGGACCATAACCCATACCAGGTTTTAAAGTCTGCTACGGGAGCATTTGAACAGAAGGAAGATGGCCTGTTGACAAATCCTAAGTCCTAGAAATAGAAGGATGCTAGAGCCCTAAACCACACTGCGAAATCATGTCTACCACCCAAACATCTCATCAAAAAATATCTATAGCATCAAAACCCTAGGACTTCATTGTTTTCTATAGTAATTATTTGAAAGGAAAGTTTAACTGGAATGTAGAAAGTGATTAGAGAGATGTATCAAGAGAAGAAACAGTTCACCAACTTTTTATATCTTTATTTACACATATTTGAGATCACTGGGATCTACAAGCTAAACTTTAGCTGATGCCTCTGTTGCTGTGAGAGTGCATGAAGACAAAGGTCGAGAGAGACTCAGTGGGTATGAACAGCTATTTGTAGCCTTAACCAAGGCAGGTAATAAGGCCAATGCTTCTTGCCTACCCTTGGCATTGACTCCCTTCCCCAGCACATCTGTGGTCTACCTTGTTTCTAGGACTCTGTGTTCACAGAACAGAGAGTCTTCCTAAAGTCTCTGGGAAAGGAGCCAGAATGTCTCATATTGTAATGGAAAATAATCCTTCCACCCTCAATCTGCACATTTTATTTAAGGTGTGAAAAATGCTTTCCCAGCTTCAGCCAGGAGCACTCAAGTCTCCATGGGGATCTAGGCTAGGGAGGTGGGGGGGGGGGACAATGATTAGGTGAGGGAGAGAACACTCCCTGGAGTGGGTTCCATGGGAGCAGCAAGCTTGTCATCAAATGAAAACAAGGCTTGACCTCCAGCCTCCTCACATTACAGATTTCTTCTTCACCTTGGTGCCCAGAAGCTCCAGCTCAAACTTGGCTTGAAACCAAGAACTGAATGTGGAGGGTGGTGGGGAGGTTGGGAGCCTTTTTGTGGAGTTAGAATTGTGGACTTAGAATCTAGAAGCATTACAGCCAGAGCTGGCAGAAGGGAAGTGAGGATCAGGAGGCTCACCTGCATTAGCAGTTGAAGGCATAAACTAACATGCATAATTCCCAAGTTTGGGAGGTACTAGAAAAACTAAAGCTAAATTGTTTTTCAAAGGGACAAACACTGCAGTGGGCAGCCTACTGTTTGCATTAAGTGGTACTTCAGTCCTTCACAGTTCTGGGTCCCCATTCAACCACTTCATTGTTATATTTCCTTTGATCTTTACAGTTAAGTTTGATGCGTTTTAACCAATAATTTTAGGCTATATAATTATTCTATAGTTAAAATTATGTATGAAATAAGTAAGGCATAGTTATGTAATATCCATTGGGCATTAGCATGATTACTTACTTCCTCTGAAATATGTTTAAGAGATTTCAAAACTTAAAATGAGTTGCCATCGACCTGTGTCTAAACTGTGGCTTTGTGCAACATGAGACTGGGAAGAGTTAGGAAAGAGACCCAGCAAAAAATTATAAGCTTCTTTACTTAAAACATGTGTGTACTCATGCAAGCAAGCACGTGTATGTGTGTGTATTTTCTGCTGCTTTCTTTGGTGTGGATTTTTGTAGCTTAACTGCACAACATTATAGTGTGACCTTTGTAGATAACAATGTCTTCTGCCATGTCAAAAAGTTGGACATACATGCAAGAAATAAATGAAAATTTAGAAAGAATGATTATCATTGAAGACATTTGACAACTGTTTTAGTTTTACTTTATGGAGATTCAAATGTTTTCTACTTAACTTTCCATAATTTATACAAAATGGTTGTGTGCCTGAACTACATACTAGTACAATATCCATTTTTCTCAAAGATGGCCATAAGTTAGGGAAATGATTTTTCACATAGTCCTGTTCAGGGTAATAGCATTAAAACTCTTATAATTAATGACAAATGACTTGCCCCTGATTTTTTTTGCACCCCATGGCTTTTGTTCTACCACCAAACTTTCCTACTTTCTTCTACATCTATTTCAACATTCCCCTCACCAAGAGAAGCTTTGCCTCACAATTCACAACCATTCTCCTCACTTCCAACATGTGTAGGCCACCCTTTGTCAGGACTCTTATCTGAAAGTTAATCAGATACTTTCAAAATAGCTCACAAATATATCTTCTGTATGGATTGGACTGTCATGCAGTAAATCCACTGATAATCAGTGTGCAGAGTATTCTGTAAGGTACCATTTTATTTGCAATTAATTTATGAAAGAAATATTAATATTAGCTCCATCTTGCATGTGAGAAAACAGTTAATGGAGAATGTTACTTGTTCAAGATCATGTACCTAGAAAATAATCCAACTAGTGGTGACTTTCCTACTCCTCTGTACCCCCATTTTGTCAACTGATGATGCTTACTTTACCTCTACATATATCCTGAATCTCAGTCTGTCTTCTCATCTCTTCTATTGATACCTTATTTTATTCGCTACATCTGTGGATGCACTCAGGAGGAAAAGAGCTCTCTTCAAAGCAGCCATTTTGCCTAGATCTCCTTGGTCATGAATGTTCAGCCCTCATAGCCTCTTTTCTTATTTTCACTTGTTCAACAGTTTTCTTTTCACTGCTCGGTCCTTACAACTGAGGAGCTTCTCTTGGTAAACACCCTAAGTCAAGGGGCAGTCATCAATTTCAATTAACTGTTAACATCATTTGACCTTCATTTTCACTCATAGCTACATGCACCACAAGTTGCTATAAGTTGTCATCCTTTCAAACTCACGTCGGGGTAAACTATATAGTTTTCTTTGACTAGTGGTACAAGAAGAGAAAAATGTAGCTACCTGATTAGAAAGGCATTTGTGTGTTAGGACTTGTTTTCATACTGTTCTTAGAACCTTGCACCCACCTTCAAAGGATGTGGAGAAGCCCAAGTTGCCACTGGGATTTGGTAAAAGTTGCACCACAAGTAAGCTAAAATATAATAGAGGTGTCTATTTTTTTAAGTGTCTCCCTTTAACAGTTCTGTAAAAGTAGGACTTATCTATCTAATGGACTCTCCATCAATATTTTTAAATGAATGGATGTTTCCTGAATTAGAACAAATTAAATAAACAATAAATGAATTAGCATCTTAATTCCTCAAAGGTACAATTCTCAAGTTATTTAGTTTTGTATACTCATTTTCCGAAATATACTTTAAAAAGTGTATTAATTAAATGAGGTCAGTAAAAAGATAGCCTACAACAGCTTAGTATCCATGGATGAAATGAGCACACACACACACACACACACACACACACACACACACACACACACAGGTCTTACACACAAACTTACGGGTCTCTTCTTTTAAAGCTTTGAAATCAAGTTGAAGTACAGAGAGGAAAAATCTGTTCTCAATAAGGTAGAATATTGAATTTTCACCCAGGGTGTTAGTGGATGTGGAATGAGGACTCTTCCGGAAGGTCAAGGAGCCCAGCTGAGGTCCTGTCTTGGTCCTTGCTCAGCCACCAGCCGCATCCCAGAAGATTCCTAGAACAATTTCCCACTTCTCTTTAAAATGGGAAATTGATGAATTCCTTATTTCTAGTATTAAAGAAACCAATCCGAGGTCTAGGAAAGGGCACTGATATGCATACATGCATCTGAGCTCCAGCCTAAAGACAATAGCATGTGGCTAACTCAGGCTCGGTCCACATCACCAGGTCACCTTGAATTCTAAGAGAAACACTTACTTCTACCTGCAGATTCAATCCTTATCAGCTTCAACTTTTCCTTATATATAACACAATTTCAATGTGTTTGGGTTTGTGGCACAATAAAAGGAGGTGTGATGACTTTGGCAGACAGTGGATAGATGGTCTTCAGTCTAGTTTCATCTTCGTGGGCAGATAGTACAATCACACCTCTCAGCTCTAGACTAGAGAAGATTGTGGTATGTTCTGAATAAAGCAGTGTCAAGCATCACTTTTCAGACATATTTAGGAGATTATCCTTTTTCTGTGGGGATCAAGGAGATCATAGTAGCTGTACTACAAGACAGAATGATTCTGGGATGATGTTATGGAACAGAAACTATGGCAACAAGATTAAACTAATATACACCAACAAGGAAAGCACATATTACTTTTAACCACTGAAATTTGTGATATTATTTGTCACAGCTGTTTTGTGATAATTGTTCTTATTGAAATGGTGACCTTAATAGAATTGCTTACTTAGACTGATCTGCTCAATGCTTAGGGTGGAGATGAAGATGGGGATTAGAATGAGGATGTTACCTTAATAGAATCATTTACTAAGTCCTATTTGTTCCACATTTAGGATGATGGTTGCTTTTATTTCAGTCTTTATTAAGAGTCAGTGGAAGGCTGGGAATATAGTTTCTGGTAAAGAGCTATCTTAGTGTGTACCAAGCCCTAGGTTCAAGTACTAGCAACACACTCACACACACACACACACACACATACACACACACACACATACACACACACACACACACAAGCATACACACACATACAACAATGAGGCCCAATACAAATGTTTTCCTATCATGATTAATAACAATAGAGTGAACAGTAGTGACAAATATAATGAAATTATGAATCTCCTTAAATTTTTATTGAACATTTGAAGACCCCTTCTACATTTATAAATGCATATGAAATTTTATAATGAAGTATAAACTGAAATCCTGAACATTTTAAAATCACACATATAAATATCATTTTCTGACCAAAGTAAAAGACATGGTGATTTGGAGACTTTGAAATGTTAGTGTTATGATTCATACATGTCCTTTCACTCCACCTTAGTGAGTTCTAAGATTATTAGGAATCAATAGGATTTTTTTCCTCAAACCTACTGTGGTTGTTCTACTTGAAAATATAAATAAGTGGTAAAATACAGAGAAAGAGCTACTGTTTCTCTGAAAACTAGATAAAGTCAAGCTACCAAAACTTAAATTTCAGTTGAATTAGATATGAACATTGCAAGATCACATGGCTTGAGGGTTACTGATGTGTTACTGACATTTGTAGCAGAACACAAAAACCATTATTATGGATTCCTAGCCGGCAAGTCAGTGATTTAGCTTGTCCTAAGCAGCGATTCTTTGGATCAAGCTTGGCTGATCTTGGTTAGACCTGTTCATGTATGCACAAGGCTGGTAAGTAGCCTCGGTAGTGTAGGTGATTTGGGCTTCTCTTCATGTAGTCTATCCTTTGAAAGAGGGTGCAAGGTTCTAAGAACAGTATGGAGGTAAGCCCTAACACACCCTCTTTCTAAGGCACAGAGTCTAATCCTGATGTTCATTTGAAAGGATGACTCAAAACTCATTAACATTGAGAAATGCTATTCATATTATAACGACATGAGACAGCCTTACTCAGAGACAAGAGTTTCTTCCCTGGAAACACTCTATCTCTAGTCATAAGTAAATTTTTTTAATGTTTGTTTTTGCTAAAATTCAATGAATATTATGTCATGGATATGTGTCATGGACTACAAAATATATACATTAAGATGAAAAAAATTTTTCTATGTCCATTGTCCTAGCATTATGTCTTCTTTTCACAAACAATTCATGCCAACAGCTTAACAGTTTAAAAATATTTTCAAGAGAATAGTATTTCTGAATATATATTCCATGCAAATAAATCTATGGAAGTCCCTTTTGCAAATTTTCACAAGTATGTCTGCATGATAGAAACTGCTTTCTGTTTTAGTTGGTTCCTGTTAAACTCTGGACAGCTTTCTGTATTACCACATAAATCTGCTCAACATTTTAAAGTAACTTCATAACTTTTGAAAATGTATTAGATTAATAAGCAAGAGTGAGATCTCATTGTTTTGAAATATATATTACTTTCATTTTTAGTATGCTTAAATGGTCTAGTTCTCTGTTTATTCTTTCTGCTTAATAAGTTTTCATCCATCATAGGTCTGGTATAATGGCCTGTGAAAGCTATTATAGACAACTTGTATCTCAGGGAGATTATAGGAGGATGCATTTACCCTACTGTTGTTACAATCCCACCTGCACTCCCTTTGCTTCCAGTCAAGGTGATCTTGCAGTAGTAATTAAGAGCCTAGAGACTCAGTTAGAGGCCTGCAATAATTTTCTCTCCTCTCTGGGTCTAGGGAGTAACATGTCATATATCAGCCATGGAGCTGGAAGTGATTGGTCCTCAGGATAGCTTGATCCTTGAAGATGCATATTTCTTGGTTATCCATGACTTCTAGGATGCTGAGGAAATTCTGACTTCTTCACCAGATAAGTTTTCCCTTATGTGCTAGAAGAGTCTGGACACACCAAGACTCAAGGCAGTCTCTCCAACACTCTTGCCCAAAACCAGCCGTTTACCTGCTCTTCTCCACTGGCTCACAGTTTCAGATAGGTGTTACCTGAGGTTGACTTATCTTCCTGTGCTCACAGGCATAAACCCTGCCCCCTTTGGCATTGGATAAAACCTCTTACCATATCCAGGCAGTGAAATGTAACCTTACAGTGTGAATTATCTTTGCGTAATGCAAAAAAGTAAAACTCATGAAATATTACAAAGATAAAATATTTGAAAATGGTCAGAATAAATTAACAAACAAAGCACCAGCAGTAATAATAATAACAATAATAAAAGCCACAATATAATGATGATGATGATGATGATAATAATAGTAATAATAATAATAATAATAATAATAATAATAATAATAATAATTTAGGGTAAAAGAAAAAATAACCTTGAAGCTACCAATTAAAAAGTTGAAACGAAGTAGAAAATCTTAGGCATGTTTAGTGAAATACCTATATACTAAGTTTAGAAAATATATACATTTTAACTAAGAAAGGTGAATGATATGATTTGATGTAAGGTTTCACTGTACATTAACTAAAACTTATTTTTAAAAAACGTAGGGACACTGGTTGGCACGAAGACATTCTCCAGGCCTTATGTATACCATTTTCGTCCACCACAATTAAATAAGTTTCCAAATAAGTAAGACTCTCCAAGTGGTAAGCAAAGGGCAGAGTCGGTCTCAGGAAAAGTATGAACACTATGGACAGTCCAGATTAGTGATGAGTTTAATTCAAGCCCTTCCATTAAGCAAAAACTCCCGCAGCGACAGAGTACCAAACAGAAGTGATCACACACTGACAAAAATCCAGAAAAACAAGTCTATAGGAGATGATACTTGAATGTTCTGATGATTGTGTAAGCGTTTTATTGTTTAATTTTGGTGTGTGTGTGTGTGTGTGTGTGTGTGTGTGTGTGTGTGTGTGACAGAGAGAGAGAAAGAGAGAGAGAGAAGAAAATACTATATACCTTAATAGCAGTGAATTAAAGCCTTTAAAAACCCACATATGAACGCAATTTAAAGTTGGTCAAACTACAAGAAGATAAAATGTTTCTATTCTGGTGGAAATATGCCCCTCCCTTTATTTTCCTGAAGCATGATCTGTTAACATATAGCAAAAACATTAAGTTTTCCTAACTAATGAAAATAATTAGAAATTCATGCAAATATTTGCATCCACTTAGATATATGCTAAAAAAAAAAACCAGTATCACATAAAATAAATAAGTTCTGATCAAAAAGTCTACATTGAGAAGATAGTTAAACTACCAGTAGTATTTGTAATTAATAGAGCAATGTGAAGCTATAGCTTTTCCTAAAACTTTAGTAACAAATTTAAATGTTAAATGTTAAATATTTAATATCAACCTACAAAAGTTCAAGGAGTTTTATATGCCAAATAATATTATTTTATTTTAAAACAAATACAGTAAAATATAGAAGAAAGCATATTCATTTTAACAGTCAGTTTTATATACTTACTAATGTCTATACAACGTTTCTTTTGTTCTTTTTAGGCTACGTTTTCCAATTCATGCTTTCCACAGTAATTTCTTTCTTTTATAGTGAAAAAATATAACACAAAAGAAAATTTGAAGAAGTTTTAAGTAATGTACATATACACTCATCCCAACTAATGTCAGTAACTTGCTCTTACCGTCTTGGTAGTTCATAGGACTGAAGGCAACATTATCTATATTACCAGGTAGCCTTCCTTTCATCACTATGTCATTCAACATTATCATTATGTCTGCAATGATCTAACAGAAATAGACATGCATCATACTTCAAAACTCTACTACATATGTGTATGGTAAAGGTGGATGTGTGTGTGTGTGTGTGTGTGTGTGTGTGTGTGTGTGTGTATGTGTGTGTGTGT
>JADRCD010203996.1:7191-37688 GCA_019843815.1 Montemys delectorum
GAGAGAGAGAGAGAGAGAGAGAGACAGAGAGACAGAGAGACAGAGACAGAGAGACAGAGACAGAGAGACAGAAAGACAGAGAGAAGACAGAGAGAGAGAGACAGAGAGAGAGAGCGCGGGAGTGGGCTGTGGGAATGATACAGAGGAGCAAGGCTGCTACCGGAAGTGAGAAAGAAGCCTTATCACTTCAAGAAAGAATAACTTGCAATGTAAACGAAAAAAATTGTCATCAATATTGAGTGGGAAAAGAGGCAGACAGATGGGCTGAGAGAGCAGAGCCAGTACAAGGGAGCTAAATACATCTTTTGTCTTTACTCCACTAGTAACAAGGGCTTGGGCAGTCTCTGGAGTATCTGTGTGCCACAATTCCACGCATGTCTTTCTGAACGCTGTCCTCCCCTCATAAGAGGGCCCCTCAAGCCGTGCTCAAAGCTTCCCTCACAGGGTGCTTTATTCGCAGTCCTACAGCAAGGCATGGCTTCTGAATCATTCACTAGCTTTGGCACTGTCCTCCATAAAGCAAGCCCAACAATAGCACCTATCTCACAGCAGAACTGTGAGGAGACTTAAACAGGAGCCTGCTTTCCTGCATGCCTGAGAAGTGACAGGGCAGGAAGCTTGCAGATCATCATAGAACAGTTCTAATCTCAGTTGATGGGATTTCTGGGCTCGGTCAGTACTCCTTCACTAGATCTATAAAGTTCTATTCATGGGGGCGGGGGTTGGGGACTACAGCAGAAAGGTGCAGTCTCACCCAGTTCACCGCAGCTCTTTATTACATAAGAGCAGTTGGACCGCAGTTCCCCTGAGAGGCAGGGGAGTGTGGGAAGAGGCACAGTGAGAGAGGGCGCAGAGGCCCGCATATAGTAACTGTCATTAGAGGTGGGGAAACTCCTGGGAGAACTTTTGTTTTTCCTTTTAACGACAGCAGTGGTTTACCTAAAAGAAAGAGTTCCCTTTTAAAGAAAATAAAGACTGTTCCCTGACCCTGTTTCCTCTTGATCCTACCTTAAGCTGACTTGCTTTGCAATTCTTACTCTAGTGTCTCTATCCCTATCATGTAGAGGTTAGCCATTGTTATCTCACTCCATTTTTTTTTTTTTGACCGCCTCCGGAAATGCAAACTAACTTTAATATTGGCTTAAGCAAAAACAGATCAGGATTAACTGGCTGCTGAGAAGAAATAGAAAACCCCCTCAAACAAACAGAGGAAATCAGAGGGTATCATGTTCCCATTTCTATGAGCCCCAGCAGGACTTTCTGCAGAGCAGTAGTAACCTGTCACTTTGCTGGTGTCTTGTGTCTGTCAAGGATCTCGGAGCTTGAATAGCAGCATGACTTGAAAAATGTAGACAGTGCTCTGTATTCTTGCGGTCTAATGTGAGGTGTAAATAATCAGAACAACCCCTCCACTGAAACCAAACAAAACGAAACAACAGGAACAACAACACCCTCACAAAACAAAGTTCAGAAACCATGAAACAAGTGAGGGGAAACAATTTTCTTTCTCTGATAATTGGTTTATTGTTTTGTGGTTATTTTCACATAGTTTACGACTGTTCTGTGTTTAATATTATTTCTTTCAATAGCCATCAAGGAAAATATTGAAAATGTTGTCTATTCCCTGACAGCCACATTCAGAACTCTGAAATCATTGTTAGCCTAGTGTAACGGGTCTGTCAGTCAGATTGCTAAGTGAGGAGACTCTTCAGCATCCAGAGAGCTAGCCGGAAGAGCTGATGCATCCTGGGGGCTCAGAAGTCCGGGGGGAGCAGGGAAAACCTTATATCTTTTAGTTCATTTGATTCAAGCAACAGCTCCGTGAGGTAAGGCTTCCTGTTTCCCATTTTGTAGATGAGGAAATCCAGGCTTACATCTTCTTGCCCAAGGTTACCTAACTAATAATAAACGAGGAAGAGTTATTTCAATCCATTAAACCAGAACAAAGCGATAGCCAACATTTATTAAACATTTAACACTTTCTAAGAAATTTTACAGGCTTGGGTATTTTAGCTCATTTAATCTCCCAAGTGGCTCTAGAGACAGGGACTGTGAACTTTTCATTTATAGGCAAAGACTCTGAAGTATTCGAAGAGAATTCCCATATGCCCAACTCAAAGCCAGCATACTGGCAGGGGATGGAGTCTCCCTTCATTTATACTTTACTCTCGCATGGGGTCTTCATGCCCTGGGTGTATCACTGTGCTCCTGGCAATAAGTGCCTGGGTTTCAGGAGGCTGGTTGTAGGAGCTTTGCAGTAGACTGTTCTGGCAATTATATTAGTAAGCAATTACACTGTATTCACTGGTAGAGATGTTGTTCTGGAAGTTGAATCAGAGAACATTTTTTTTTAGAAAGAGAAAATATACTATATTCAATATTTCCTTTTAAAACTTGATTCTCCAATCTCTTTCTGCCTCAGGGGTACACTGTTGAAAGAAAATGGCTGAATGTCTGCCTCTAGGACTTGCTCACTTGGCTGGGGCAATTTTAGGCTCCAAGAAGTAGCAGAGACCAATCCCTGACCTGGGTACCAAGCCAAGAGACCTCCAAGGTCATTTCCAAGAAGGAAAATCAATATGTCTGGAGAAGTGGGATCCAGCCCAGAAAGTTGGGTCACGACTGAGCCATCACAGGCATTTCTCTGGCTGGTACAGGCTGTCATTGACCCTTGTAGATGTTAAAGGTCAGTGCATATCAGTGCAGGTTATATTTACACAGTGGGCTAAAATTAGCTGGCACACTCTCCTGGCAAGAAGGAGGATATAAGGTTCCCAATTTATCCAGCAGTGCTAATTTTGGCAAAACCCAAAATGGTTCTTGTGTTCTCAATGGATAGGCATTCAACTAGAATAACATCCTTTCTCTTCCTTTCCCCTTCTGTTCATTATAGGAAACTTCAAATATAAACCTAGCTGAGTTTGGTTCAGCACAAATTCTTACAAATATGGAAGTCTTAATGGGGGTCTTGTAAACTCCAAGGGTTTAGCAACTCCTCAGCCTAGCATAAATCACAAAAATAACGTGTTAACATGGTTTCCAGCAAATCTCCAAGAACAATGAACCACTCGTTGGAACATTTGCATTGTGTTCCTGGGATATTCAGGGAGAGAGGGTAGAGTTGGCCTGCTACTCGTGGTGGAAGCAGCTCTAGATCTCCCTTGAATCTGTCCTGAAGAAGAGCGATGATCTGAGTGTATGGATTCAACATGAAAGACTGAGGAGATCCATTATCAAAATCTACCAAAGAGTTGGATCAGGACACGTGCCAGGCACTTGTGATACAGCCAATAGAAAGTAGACTGGGTAAGAATAACAATCTGGATAGGTTTTAAAGTAAACCTGGTTCAAACTGCATGATCTCCTTGGAGAGCAGAGAGCTGACTTGTATTTACTGATCAACTCTCAGCTGGTCCTTAAAGGGAGACTAGTGGTCATAAAACTTAAATAAAGTGCCTGGTGTCTGGAGATAACTAAAAGATTTAAATAAAGTGCCTGGTGTCTGGAGAGGACTAAAAGAATAAACATGGGGGATGTGGGAGATGTATCACCTGGGAAGATGAGGAAAGTCTCAAGAATAGGAAGCGACTGTGCTAGAGAGGTATACTGGAAAATGAAAGAAAACCATCTGTTTAACGAGATTTAAAGATATATGTCTGAAAAATAAAACTTTCCCATTTTTCTCTTGCCAGCCTCTGTAAGTTTGTGCTTACTAATATCAAGCTAGGGCTCTGCCTTTGTCTAAGTATTATTTTTTTCTTCCACTTATTTACATGATAGCTTTGCTATTGCATCCTTTGATATGCATGCAAAAGAACCCACCGCATTTTAGAGTTAATTTTTAACCTATTATTTCACACGTTGAGCTTTACGTAGTAGTCACAAAGGAAGGTCTAGTTTTCCTCTGCTTTTATGAATTCATTTTGTCATTCATAGCTTTGATTTACCTTTAACTAATTTTTTTAGGGTCTGAATTACTTGATTCAACTTTCTCTCTCAGACTCAGGTCATTCCTTTGTTTGAACAGCATGTATTAAATAAATAAATATTTCCCCCAAATGAATTAGAACATCAATTTGTGGACTGTCTAAATGTATTTGAGTGTGTACTGTATTTCAATTAGAAATACATTTGTTAATTAACTTATTACTACACTGCTTAAATTTGTGTGGTTTTATAATGTGTGTTAATATTTACCCATCCATTTTAAATTTTAGAGTGTTTTTAGCAATTTGAGATTTTTTTCACATAGAAACTTTTAAATTGGCTTGTTTTAATTTCAAATAGTTTTTATTGGTCATTTAAAAATCTATTTTTATGCGTGCAGCTATCTTACCTGCACGTTTGCCTATGTACCCTGGGAGTACCCACGGAAGGCAGAGGAGGGCCTCAGGTCCCTTGGAATTAGATGGTTGCCATGTGGGTTGTAGGATTCAATCCAGGTCCTCTGGAAGAGCAACAAATGCTCTTAAACCACTGAGCCATTTCCACGGCCTCCGTTTGGTAATTTTGTTGGAAGGTATTTCAAAATTATTAATCCACTTTATAACAATTAACAATTTTATGACCTGAGAATTTCCATCCAACAACAAACCAGCCCTTCCACTTGCTCACAATTTTCTCATACCTCTACAAAAATGTTCCTTTTCTTTCTGTGGATTGCTAGGGCCCCATGCACACTGGAGGAGAGATCCGCCACTAAATTACACTCTCAGACCCAATATGCTGTTAATAAACACCATATATGAAAGACTGTGGTCTGGGTATAAAATCCTTTCCACAAGCTCATAGGCTTTGTCCCAGGCTGGTGGTGCTATTTTGCGAGGCTCTCAAAACATTAGGAGAAGGACCTACATGAAGAAACTGGATCACTTGAGGACATGTGCTTAGAGGCCATATTGTGTCCTGGTCCCTTCTTATTTTCCCCAGTCTGATTCTTGACCATTGTGAGATAATAAGTCTGCCCTACCCCTTTCCAGTTGACTATTGTGTAGTAGTTTATTCCTAGATTGAAACATTCCTTTCTACAGGGAAGTTCCTAAGGACAGAAAGTAAACAACTCAAAAGAGCTTCAGGAAGTCCCTGAAACTGACCAGATTCACTAGGCTCCCCTCTCTACTCAGTGAGTAAACACTAAAGACTCCTGAGAAGTATTCTCAAAGAAGCCAAACTTCAAAGAAGACTCAGACCAGCTGAGTTGCCCAGATGTGTACATCAATTCATCCACTTGGAAAGGCCATTCTCCAAACTGTCCAGCTGCCTGCATGCTGTGGGTTGTGCTCTAGGTTCCCAGCTGGGCCTTGGTGATGCAGCTGTCTTTGAGTCATTTATGCTCCTGTAAGTTACCCCTTACCTATATTCCTGTAATTAATCCTAATGAAACTCATTGTTCACCAAGTTGGACTTCTGTGGTAGTCATACTTTGGTCTTTTGTGGGCTTCCTATCTCAGGTGAGCAGACAAGTGTGAGCTTCACCTCCCCAGCAAGAGTCTGTCACACAACATGTGTGTATGGATTTGGGCTCATCTACTTTATCATGGGCAATGTACCAGTAGCTACATCACTTCAGAGAATGCACAACCACATCCAGAGGACGTTGACTTCCAAAGCCTCTTAGTTAGGGATGGGAACTCAAGATGGAAGAAACTCTAGCCTGCTCAAGCATGGTAAGCATGGCTCTGGCAGGCCTTACCCTTCTCTCCCATTCCATCTGCCTTGCTAAAAACCTTTAGATTAAATTCTTAAAGCTCGCCACCAAGGTCTAGTCCCTTATTTGGTCACTTCCTCCTTGTGAGGCTGTTGATAAAGGTCCAGCTATGAAAGAACTGGAGTTCAGCAATCAAAGCCCCCTTTGTCTCTCCTAATTAACATGCCCAATTAAAATCAAACTCATCATCTTAACATGGGGTTTCCCCTTGTACCTTTATAAACTGCTATTTTCCCTTGTGCCATGTCTGTCTTCTCTCTATCTAAAGGCAGTAGTCCTTTGTTCCCCAGGACAAATGCTCTTCCTCCCTCCCCTTGTTCCCTTCCCCTTCTCCCTCATTCTCTGTCTTTTGTCTTAGTTTTTTATTCCCTGCCCTCTGTCCCCCTGGGGCAAATAAATCTCCTTTGTGATGAAAACTTGGTCTTGGGGTTTTAAGCTGATACTTTTCCATGATCCCCTCCCCTATATGTGTTAGAATATTGATGGGCACCATCTTGTGCCGGTCTTGTATGGGCAATGCAAGGTCGGTGTTTAAAGCAGAGCATTTCACAGCATTCATCTCCACTCTCCCCTTACACCCTTTCAGACCTCTCTTCTGATTTTCAGATTCTTATTTTTGACCTTCAATCTCATCCTCTCTTGCTTTTTACAACCTTTTAATTTCTTATAGCCTGTTCTAGTATCTACTTTGTATTTCAGTTAATTCACAGGCTACATTCCCTCTACTACTTCCTGTGCCCTGTAAACTACTGCCTGAGTTCTCTGCAAATTGTTTTCAGTGTTTTAGGAAATTGTATAGAATATAGTTCCTTGGTTATAATTTGAAAGGCAATTGAATTTTATGATCTTATTTTAGCTTCTTTGTTGCTTATTAGTTATAAGTCTAGTTGATGGTAGTAATGGAATTAGGGTTTGTAGGGCTTTACTTTAACTTACCACATTCTGTAGCCGAATGATGCATAATACCATTTCATGCTCGCTATGGACATTTTGCAACAACACGCTTCCGTTTCTTTTGTACCAGACCTTAGGACATAGTTGACCTTCATTTATATAATTGCAGGCAGATCCAGCTCAGGGCCTGGGGAAAAAAAGGGAAGAGAAAAGAAAGGTAAATCTGAAACCAATCTTTTGAAGAACAGTGTGTTCCTCTGAATGTTCTGTAGAGGGGAGTTGCTAAGTGTGTTGGTTATATAAAGGTTTGATTTCCAATCCCAGGGGAGCTGTCCTTTTTCTGGGTAGCTCATGAATATGTGTCTTAAACAAACAAATAAAGTATGTACATTATAAGACTGTTACTGTAATGTTTTTGTTTAAATAACTACATATAAAATTTAGATAATAAAAAAGTCCTACATAGTTACCCACATAGTTGACATTTCTAAGCTCTTCATTTTTTTGTGTTTACTCAAATTTCCATCTTGTATAATTTTTTTCTAATGTTTTTATAACAAAATATCTTTTTTGCTCCTGAGCAAGTCTTCACCCTTGATTTTGAAAGATATTTTCTCTGAATGAAGAATGCTGATCTGAACTGCTTTTAGTAGTTTGAGGATTTGCTCCACTGTTTCCTCTCTGGTATGTTGTGGATCAGAAATCTGTTATCCTTCTTTGTTGCTGGTTCTTGTTTCTCTGTATCATTTATTTCAAGCAACACACTCATACCCATACCCACGCACTTGTTAACCTTAGATTTCTTTTATGGTTTTCATCAAATTTCAGCTATTATTTCTTCAAATATTTTTGTTTTACAGACTCCGGTTACACCTATGGTAAGCTGTTTGAGCTCTTTCCTTTTTACCAGTCTCTATTTATTTCCTCCCTTCTTTCTCCCTCTCCTGCCCTTCCCCCTTCCCTTTCTTTTTACCTTCCTTCTTCCCTCTCTCTTTCTGAAACAGGTCTTACCATGTATTGCATCTGGCCTTGAATTCGTGGAATCCTGCTGCCTCAGCCTCTCAAAGGCTGGGTCCCCCTTCAGCTCTGCTAATATCTACAGATTCCTCATTCTGTCTCGTTGTCTTCAGTCCTTATTGCTGTTTTCACGTGCACTCATCTTTCTTCTGAAGTAGTTTCCATTTCAAGATGTCGATTTGGAGTGCTTTTCTTTCTTTTCTGTGAGTCTATTTAATTTTTAATATAAAGAATTTAGTTACAATAGTAGCTGTCTTAGTGACTTCACTAATTTTAGTGATTGTGTAAGTATTGGGTTAGCTTTAATTATTTTTCTCCTTATTATGGGTTGTATTTCCCTCCTTTGTAAGGATTGACAACTTTGGAGAAGATTGTAGATGTTGCAAAAAAAATTTTTTTTCTGGCATGCCATTGTGTTATTTGGAAAAGTTTTGATCCTTTTGGATCTTGCTTGTAAGACTTGCTAAGCAGGACTGGAACAATATTTTTGTGGGACTTTATCTTTTCCCACTACTGAAGTCTCTCCTGTGTATGGAGCCCATGCTTGGTGAGTCTGTTCCGGCTGGTGGTTTCTGGGTGCTATCATCACAGATCCTTCCTGTGATTCTTTGACCAGCCTCATGCAGTTTCTTGTCATGCCAGCATTGAGCAGCAGAAGCTGAATGCTCAAGAGGACTAGTTTATATTCTCTTTAGTATTATATATTACAAACTCTGGTTGCTCTTTCTCATGCTTTCAATCCCATCCCTCAGCTCAGCGACAAGACCACATCCACCTCCTGCTTCCTGTCTTGAGCTGCAATCCCATCCCTCAGCTCTGTGAGAGGATCACCTCCACCTCCTGTGTCTTTTCTGGAGCTGCAGCCTTGAGGAGCCTTGATGAAAAAGTTTAGGCATTGACTAGACTCATCTTTTTTATAACCTCTAGGGTCTTTTATTTCCTGATGTTCAATGTCTTGAAAACTGATGTTTCATATGTTTTGTCCATTTTCTTTGCTGTGGGGAGACAAGTATGACCCATTACTCCATGCATATTTACGAGAGGGGGGGGTCACATGGCTGAGCTGTCTCAGAAGGAGACCTTGGTAGCAGACTTTGGGAGAAGAAGCTAATGGTCCCAGAGCGGTCTCCGAAAGGTCTCACTTTCCCACAGAGCTTAGATGGAGATGACATCCCAGCTGGACTGCTCCTGTACGTATCACAGACAGATTTATAACCATGTTCCCTGCCACCCTCTGTGGGAATTAAAGGGAATGATAAGCTCATCAGCTGACTCCAATCAACAAAGCTTCCAGGCATCCCTGACATGTCGGATTTATGAGTTGAAAATTCCATAGGCTTTGGAATCAAGCTGCCATTCCCATCTGAAGTAAATAGGAATTAGTTTGTGGTTCTGAAGGTTTGTTTCCCAGCCTGGCACCTCCTGCAAAAATAGAAATATCAGTGCCTGGTGCTACTGGAGAATGCCAGCTGATACCGGGAGCTGGAGGATTGTGCTGGCTGGCAGGCTGCCATTGCCGATGGGGAAATCATTCCCGTGTGATAACAACAAACGCTGTCCTGGCGGCAGCTGAGATTAAAGTGGACTCTGCCTTGTGACAACAGTGCTTCAAGTTTCATGCGGCAGTCATTTGTGCTAAATATTCATATGCTTATTTATTCTCTCTTGGGCCTCATCTAAAATCAGAGGGTTTAGGCACTAACCATTTCCCACTTGCCAAATAAAAATTAGTAGGCTCTGGCTGAGCAGTTCAGGGGTTGATGGAAGGATGAATCTGTAATCAATCGATCTCTAGAAAAACTCTGTGTCTAAGGTCTAGGAGGTGTATCCGTTTAAGCTCCGACTCGGGGTGCGGGGTTACTTTTTCCCCACGCTAGCAGTGAATAAATGTGTGTTGAATGAGTAAACAGATGAATGAAAGTTGATTTTTAAAAATGACTCAGCATGTAGCCTGGTGAGGTGAATAGAGGATCCTCATGTCCCGAGCTGGTCTGTGTTATCCTGAATTCACCTGGCCCTACCGGAGGATGCTGTGCGTGCATTTGAGAGCAAAGGGGTGGGGGGAGGAGAAAGAGAATGGTGGGGAGAGAAAAAAAGGAGAAGGGGGAGGGAAAAGGAGAGAATGACAGAGTGGTACCGGAAGCTGGCTGGTGGTAGGCTCTCCTGTGAGTCCTCTAGAAGCCTGCCTGACAGCCCCTTTCACCTTTCCACATTCTTAGAAAGTCCCATTTCTGCCTATGTCAACTGAAGAGCTTATGGGCTTCAAAGCTTCAAGGTAAAACGGGTACTGGTAATTTACAGCTCTTTGCCGGGGTCCTGGAAAGGGAATGTAGAATGTAACTGACTCCAGCAGAACTTCTGGATGAAGCTCTCTCTAGACCCCTTCTTCGTCAAACAGTCTAGGGCCTGGCTGAAGATCCATTGCATCAGTCTGTGCCGCATCTCTGCCTCTACCTGGATGCGAGCAGATTTATTTTTTCTAAGGACTGGGTGCCTGAAAGTATGTGTGGTAAGATCTGGGAAGTCCTGGGCTCCAGAGCTCCTCTGTGATGCCAGAAATCTGAGAGTCCCCAGGATACCCCAGTTTGATACTCTGAAACCCAGTTAATTGGTCTGAGAGAAAAGTGAGCAACAGACATACAAGAACTAGGGAAACGACCTAGCACTGGAGACCTTGTCTTTAGGGAACGCGTACCTCTTGCCCTGGGTGTCCTAGTTGGACTCACCACAGAAGCAAATGCCTTTGCTCTGCAGCTTAGTCTGAGGTAGCCCTTCACCGACACAGTTACTGTTATCAGGCTATTAGGGCTGGAGCCTTGGCCATGCTAACCCCAACAAGCTAGGTTTGCCCACCCAGCCCTAACAGGCTCCTTACAAAAAGAAAAGTAATATTTTTTTAATGAGGTCTCACCTGTCAATTGTAGGACTTAATATCTGGGAAAATGGAGTCCTATTTAGAAAGCCCTCCCCCACAGCTCTATCTTTCAGGGCTCTGCCTATGTTTTCCTCTAGCTGTTTTAGCATTTCCGGTTTCACATTGAGGTTTGGAGTTGGATAATTTGTGCAGGGCAATAGATAGGGTGTCTAGTTTTATTCTTCTAGAGGCAGATGCCCAGTTTAAGAGCTACAGGCAATTACCAATGGTTGAGAGATGGAGAATTAGTTTTCTTCAGAGACGAGCCCCTAAATGGTTATCCAATACCCAGAAGTCAGTCCTAAAAATATACACAGGAGCAACGCTAAAGGGAACCAGCAGGCTGCAGTTGTACATTTATTTGCATATATACATAACAATAGCAACGAAAGGAAAATAGGCCTCAAATTTGAGAGGGGGCAAGTGCATGGGGTACACAGAAGAGTTTCAGATGGTGGGTAATATAGTTAAAATTTTACAAAAGGGAGAGGTGAGAGTGATTCAATGTGGCCACATTAGGAAGAAACAGAGAGGCAGTGTGACTGTGGGACTATCCTCGGGATCCTGACATGAGTGTGAAGTCTAGACAGAAGGCGAGAGGTGTGCAGAGCTGAGCAGTAATGTGGTCAAGGTGTGGTTCTGGTCATGTCTAGGCTTCGGTCTCCTCTGCAGGGTAGCCTGACAGACTGTCAGAACTGTGTGAAACCTCTCAGCAGCGGACATGTTCCTTCTTCTGCTGGTACGAGGCTTCAGCCTTTCTTCTGGTATGCAGTGCCTGAGGGAGATTTCGGCTACTTCAGCACCCTTGTTTCCATAGTCCTAGAACCAAAAAGAGGAGGAAAGTATCTTCTTAGAACAATGCTGTTCTGAAACGCCAGGATGGCTGTGTTACCCTGGCATACGCACGGGCTGGTGTGACTGACATAATAATAATAATAATAATAAAGATTGTATTTTAAAGTGAATACACATTTTAGAGATACAGAAATATTGCATTTTAGGTGGTTTTTTTTTAATGTTTCAGTCTCCATCCTGCCAAGCTAATGGAAAATCCATATCAATTATTAGTGAGGCTCCAACTGATTACTATTGGTTAAAACAGCAGATCGTTAGCGTGACCATTTTGTTAATTAATTGTTTGGTTACAGCTATTCTATGACAAGCCTTGGAGCCAATTACCAGGACCTAGCTTCTTTCTGTCTGATACACTAAGATATGCCACCTACTGAGATTCTTCAAGAGAGTGCAGTGAGGGTCCTTGAGGAAATTCTAACATGGGAGTGGGGAGGGGGAGATGCTATAAGTCACACGTGATGCTTCTCTCACTTGTCCACTTGAGGGGATTTGAAATCAGTGAAGAGATGTGACTCTAGGTGAGTCCGTCGGGGCAAGTTCTTAGCCTCTCTGATACGCAGAAGGCATTACCGAACTACCTAACTCCTACCCTCCTACGGTGTAAGCCAGTCTAGTGAATTCTATCTGTCTGTCTTCCCCACCCCTGTGTGTGTGTGTGTGTGTGTGTGTGTGTGTGTGTGTGTGTGAAATAAGGATGTAGAATATAAGGGGAAATGCAAGGACAAGAAATTTTACATGGATATTTTATCAGGTTACCATTTCGTCTATAGCACTGTCGTCTCATCATTGACAGTCACCTGTGTGTTTATCACTATCAGACATGAAAAGTGTTGGCTTTACCTCTTGACAATAATTAAGCTAGGAGATCGCAGTACTGGGTCCTTTGGCACTCTGTGATGGCATTTTACTGTACACCATAAATGGACACATTTAGAGAAACGAAATGACTTCTCAGTATGAGTATGGATTAGGGCTGGCCAAAGGAGAAATTTAGATTTGGAAGACAGAAATACAATAGCTGCTGTGTCTATGCCAAGCTCAGTGGCAACCTGCACATATGACACTCACCTATTACCTCGGCTTACATGGTGGGGCAGAGATGTGTTAATCCATCCAAACAAGATACTATAACCAAGGCAACTCTTATAATGATAACATTTCATTGGAGCTGGCTTACAGGTTTGGAGATTCAGTCCATTATCATCAAGGCAGGAGCATGGCAGTGTCCAGGAAGGCATGGCGCAGGAGGAGATGAGAGTTCTACATCTTCATCCGAAGGTCACTAGGAGAAGACTGGTTCCCATGTGACTAGGAGGAGGGTCTCAAAGTCCACCACCACAGTAACACCCTTCCTTCAACAAAGCCACACCCACTTCTCAAGGCCACACCTCTTACTAGTGCCATACCCTGGACCAAGCATATTAAAATCACCACCATGGCCACTGTTAGATGACCCAACTCCTTATTAAATAAATACCTCTGTACAGCTTATATGCATTATAAACCAGGTACTCTTCTTCTAGAGAATCATGCCTACTTTTCATTTGATCCTGCTTTCTCCACATTAGTTTCCCTGCTCCTTAGAGTGTATCTACCATGGTCAAGTGAGACACCCAACTCCATCAGTGATTCAGCCCGTCTTTTGCTCTCTGAAATCTTTCTCATCTCCAGTTGGAATCAGACAGCTGCTGCAAACATGCCAGGACTGCATATAGTCTCTCTGCTTCTTAGTTCCACTCTAAGAACACTAGAAGAAGACAGAGCTGGAGACAGGATGGTGCTGAACACTCAGTCATGCACACGGCCTGGAGTCTGCTCTCAAGGAACTTAGTTCAGCTACTGAGCTGAACTAAGACTCAGAGCACTACGACAAGTCTGAGGGTCCTTAAAGCATTTGTGTTATTTTGACAATAAGACTATGTGTTTTAACTCAAGAATGTTGCCTAGGAATTGTTACCAGTGATTATTTCTACTACTTGTGTGTGTGTGTGTGTGTGTGTGTGTGTGTGTGTATGTATAATATTAATATGAACAGTGTGTGTTTCTGTTGGTCCTGGTAGGTGGTGCTTGATTTTTGTCTGTAGTCCCCTGCTCCTGCAAATCCTAAAAAGGAGAATACTACAGATTTACAGAATCATAGCAAGCAACCAGAACCACAGTGTAAGCAACCATAGGCAGTGTATTCAGTCAAATATTTGCTGAACTCTCCTTTCCTTTCAGACATTCTGCTAAGAGCTGCCCAGGAGCTTACTGATGGGTAAGACCTGGTCCCTGTGTTTTCACAAAATTGTTAAGAAAACAAAACACAGTAAGTGAACATTAAGTATTGAGACTGTTTATACAAAGTAATGCAGAGGAAATTATATATTGAGATTCCTTCTAAACAGCATTCTGCAAGTGATTATAAACACAGGGATTGGGCAATGTGAAAAGATTCTTCGATTGTTTCCAGCCCAGTGGAGAATGAATCTTAGTAAAACCTCAGCATCTCAGCGACTCATTTCCATAGTAACCAAACAGCCTGGGGGAAGTGGTAGCATTAATACTTATCAGGGAAATTAAAATAATGATAGCATAGGCTGAGATGGATTATAATTTAGGCAAAGGTAATATGATTTAGCCGGTATTATCTCATTTAAGCCTCATAGTAATATGCAAAGTTAACACATATTACTAAGTGCTCAGAGAGAGTAGACAACATTCCAGCCTGTAGGTGGCAAGAACTATTTGGCCACAGTGCATGCTTCTAAGCAGTCGGTGACATGTCAGGATGGCAGCATGCTTCATCCTTGTAATTTTTTTGTATGTGTGTGAGCAAAGAATGCAGAAAATCTGACATGAATTATGTGGGGAAACAGGTAGGCTGGAGATAGGGAATCAGAATAAATTCTCCTATGTGCATTCCACCAACATATGTAATGGGGAAAGGAATATTTGTAACCATGTGTTTACATACAGCTTGCTAAAAAGTCAACTTCTCATTCGAATAGAACTTCTGAATAGAGGGCTAGGACATGCTGTATACAGTTGATGAATGATGGATCACAAAGGTTGATCTTGACATTTGTAAGGAGTATGTATTAGGCATAGTTTAAGGTTTAAATATCAATTCACAAATTCAGTAAATAGTTCAGAAAATTAAAAGTTCTGTTTTAAAAAGATAGGCAAATTCCTCCATAAGAATCCACTATCAGTCCCACTGAAAAATCCTAGGAATTCCTGGGAACTGGGATGTCCTTTGCCTGACTTATACTAGGTTGGGAACGCTCATTGTTAAACTGCTAAGAATTTCTTCCAAATAGGTAGATGCTATGGTGGTTTGAGTATAGTATGTTGGGAGTATTTGCACTGTGGAAACCAGTGAATGTTCTACATCAGTCCAAGAAACACACCTTAAGACTGAATGACATATCACTGCCTAGAAGCATCAAGGGCACTTTAGCAATCTTAGGACAGTGAATATTGTTAACATGGAGAAGAGCTAGTGGAGAGAAGGAAGTTGAAGAATGCGCAAACTGAGTTAGAGGAAGTGATATATATATATAGATTGTGATCCCAGCAATTGAGAAATGATTGGGGAACTTAAAAAAAAATGAAAACTTCCAGATCCATAGACAAAGCTACTAATAAGCTATAGAAATGAGTTATGAAAGTCAAAGTGTCCTGGGAAGCATCTAGCACAGTGGTATACTCTCTTCTCTGTGATTAAAATTATCTCATGGTGCAACAGCTAATAATAACCTATGCTGAATGGTTTTTGTCAACTTGACATAGACTACAATCATCTATGAGGAGGGAGCCTCAATTAAGAAAACGCCTTCATACGATTGGGCTGTGTGTAGGCTATAGGGCATTTTCTTAACAAGTGATTGATGGAGGAGGTCCCAGCCTATTGTGGGTAATGCCATCTCTGGGCTGGTGGTCCTGGGTTCTATAAGAAAGCAGGCTGATCAAGCTATGGAAAGCAAGCCAATGAGCAGTACCCTCCTCCTATGACCTCTGCATCAGTTCCTACCGCCAGGTTTCTGCCCTGCTTGAGTTCTTGTCCTGACTTTCTTTGATAATGAAATGTGATCTGGAAGTGTAAGCCACATAAACCCTTTCGTCGCCAAGTTGCTTTGGTCATAGTGTTCCATCACAGCAATAGAAACCTAAGACATAAGTGATGGTGTTACTCATGTTTTTCATAATCTACTGTTTATACAAGGAGAACTCTGCTACCATGGGTATTGACACACATTAAATCCAAAGCAAACTTTACATTCTGCTACTACCAGAAACTCTGATATGATCTTCAGATGATGATTCTGAATATCAGAATGTCCAGGACTGACAGTAACAAAGTTCTCCTCATTAGGTTCTATATTGACTAAGATGCCTAATAAAAAATAGTAACGTATGTTGAAAGACATTTGAACGAAAGACTAAGAAAGGACTTTGAGTGAAATAGTACTCATTTGTGGACATTGTTTATAACTGTCAGTACATGATGAGAAGATTGCTGATTCTGTAACTGCTTCTCAAACTTGGAGACAATGCACCCACTTGCTTGTTCCTATTCTTCTGCTCTTGGCACATCATGACCATGCCCCACCCCAACCAAGATGTTAAGAATTTATCCAGGGCTGTGAGCTGCTGTCTGCTTTGTGAAGAGCTTTTTAGTGGGATCTGAATGATCTTCCAGGTTGGAGAGCTACAAATAGAGGAACAGTGGACAATGGGGACAGAAATACTTATGGCTGAAAATCAAGGATTGTCTGAAATACAATCCAAATTGTAAAAGTCTCTTCCTTCATTGGTCTGGATGAGATGACCTTCAGGAGAGATCAACTGTATGTCCTCAATGAACCTCCAGGACAGCAAGAGAAAGAGTGCCTGATACAACAGGGACATATTTAACACAGATATTTACAAGCTAATACGAGAAAACATTGTGATGGTGAGCTTTAGTTGTCAGCTTGACAGTCTAGAGTCACTCAAGGTAGAC
The DNA here is from genome assembly GCA_019843815.1 of Montemys delectorum. Classification (NCBI taxonomy): domain Eukaryota; kingdom Metazoa; phylum Chordata; class Mammalia; order Rodentia; family Muridae; genus Montemys; species Montemys delectorum. The sequence goes on from JADRCD010203996.1 coordinate 23,566, forward strand.
TGTCTAGATCTGGTTGTACTGTGGGTATCTATTGGGGATTATCTAGAACAGTGATTCTCAACTTTCCTAATACTGCCACCCTTTAATGCAGTTCCTCATATAGTGGTGACCAACCTGTCTCAAAGTTAGGCTTTCCATTGCTGGGAAGAGACACCAAGACTAAGGTAGCACTTATAAAGGACAATATTTAATTGGGGCTGGCTTACAGGTTCTGATGTTGAGTCCATTATCATCATGGCAGGAGCATGGCAGCATCCAGGCAGGCATGGCACTGGAGGAGCTGAGGATTCTACATCCTGTTCTGAAGGCAAACAGAAGAAGGCTGAATCTCTCATGCAGCTAGGAGGAGGGTCTCAAAGCCCACCCTCACAGTGACACACTTCCTCCAGGAAGGCCACACCTACGCCAACAAGGACATCCTTCCTAATAGTGCCACTCTCTGGGCCAAGCATATTCAAACCATTATACACCCTCAACCATAAAATTATTTCATTGCTACTTCATAATTGTAATTTTGCTGCCCCTACAAATCATAATGTAAATATCTGATATGCAGAATATCTGATATGCAGCTCTCAAAGGGATCTCGATCCACGTGTTGAGAGCCACTGGTCTAGATTACATTATAGGAGATAAGGGATCCTGGACTATGGAGTGTGGAGAAAGTGAGCTAAAGACAAGCGAGCATTCATGTGTTACCCTCTGTCCTTGGTTATGAGAGCTCCTGCCACTGTGACTTCCCCATTAGGTTGGACAGTCACCTGGATCCAGAGCTAAAAATACCCTTCTTCCATGGGTTGGTCTGTCAGAATATGTTAAAACACCAACAGAAAACAACTCTGACTCAGACCCTTTTGTTTAATGATAATGATAATTTTAGCTATTTCATTTCTAATGCAGTAATACTTATCAACTGGGTCTCTATCCTCACTGGGACCTCTGCTCCCTCCCCTGATCACCTCAGAAGAGTCTCTTCTCAAAAAGTGGGAATTTCCTTTGACTGTCAGCTGTTATTCCCTCGACTGCATTCTTTCAGTGGACTTTACCCTTTATTCAGACCACAGGGGAGAGCGTTTGTCCTACATCCAACCCCTCAGTTCCACAGCCACTGTTTCTGTGAATATCATTCCATTTCATCTACCTAGCGTCATGTGGTTATATACTTACTGGGTGTTTCCATCTTTGGGCCTTTGGACTGGCTTTACCCTGGCTGGAACTCTGCCTTTAAGAAGCCACATGATAGATTCACCTTCCCCACATCTGTGCTCAGACTGTTCATCGGCATAGAGGAACCACTTCGGCTTTTACGGTTGCATTCAGTGTTGACCGACAGACCTATTTTCTGTTCCTTTTAGAGTTTTTGAATATAGAATTTTAAATTAATATTTAGTGCCTAGCCTCTTCTCCAAATACAATTGGCACTTAATCACGAGATTTGCTGAATGAGAAAATTAATTAAAATATACATGATCAAAATTCAAATTATAACGATATAGTCATAACAACAGTAAAGGCATAGGAGAAGCTTCCTGTATTGAAATCTTTCTTATTTAATTGCATTTCTGCAACCACTTAAAGGAGAAAAAAAACAACTTTATTTCATTTATCGTTATTTGAATATGCAATCTTGTGGAGTTGGTTTTCTATTTTTACCTCTTCCTGGGTCCTGGGATCAAATTCAGGTCCTTGGGTATGTGCAACAAGCTCTTCTGCTAAGCCATCTCACCAGCTCAAACAACCACCATGTAACAATTTTAAAACTGCTTTCCTCTGTGCTTCTCTAGATCTTTAAACAACCTGACTTTATTTATATTTCTTGTTTTATTGATCTCTCTTCTGTTGCGACATATCTGTATTTCGTTTGTTTACTTTGTTTATTGTTTGTTCTGAGACTGGGTTTCTCTGGCTGTCCTGGAACCTGTTATGTAGACCAAGCTGGCCTTGAACTCAGAGATCCCCCTGCCTCTGCCTCCTGAATACTAGGATTAAAGTGCATCACTACCACAAGGCTTGTCTACATTTTTTTAAATGTTTGGAAACCTAGTTGGTTAGATTAACATGTTCCTATTTTCTGGTCTCCACTTTAAAATTTGGAGAGAAATAAATTGGGGTGGTAAGGAAGGCTTGTAATCCTAGGAGTCCAGAGGTTGAAGTGGGATTTTAAATTCAAGGCCAGAGCTAGGCAGTGGTGCCTCACGTCTTTAATCCCAGCACTTGGGAGACAGAGGCAGGCGGATTTCTGAGTTCGGGGCCAGCCTAGTCTACAGAGTGAGTTCCAGGACAGCCAGGGCCGTACAGAGAAACCCTGTTTCGGGAAAAAAAAAATTCAAGGCCAATTTACACTCCATAAATCCTGGCAGAAACAGCCTGGAGCAAGGTTGAGATTTGCCTGGAGGAACAGGAGGGCAGATGCGTCCCTGAGGGGCTTGCTGCTGGTGGCTTCTGTGGTGGCTATTCTGCTTCCTGGTAGTCTCAGGTTTATGTTCCAACACCTGCCTCTGGTCATGTAAGGGGCATAGTTTCGGAGGAAAGATTCATGTTACTTGTGTTTCTAAGTCTGATGTGCCAATGCACTGAAGGCCAAATTTAATAGACACACATAGCATGATAACCCTTTCCCAGGGGAGCAAAGGTTTTGCTAATGTGGTCATGATTCCTCCTGTTACATCCTCGGTGACCTCTGTCAGGGCATGATTCTTCGGTTTTATCCCATTGCTCATCTGTTCCCCCCTCGACTATCATATATTTTAAAGTCCTCCACAGTCTTCATTACAATCAAGTCTAATTGTTTAGCAAGCCATCTTTCTTAAGGCCAATCAGCTCCTTTGTGTTCAAATAATTCCCAGAGAATCATCTCATTCCCCAGATTCCTGGCTACACAGCTAGTCACATCTCTGTGCCCTTCAGGTAAGAACAAAATGTATGTTTTCTGTTGATTGAAGGCATCCTGAAAGATTCAGTGTCTCATAAATACAGACAGCTGAGCATGACGTTTTTGTGGCAGGCATATATCTGAAACGGATGGAGGTGTTTCTGTGACAGCCAGAGACTGGCTGGATGCTAGACCAGGTTCATGTTGGGTCTTAGCTTATTTGCAGCCACTGTGACTTAATGATTCACCAAAAGATGGTCTGTCAGAGTTTAAAGGAAGCTGAACAAGAAGTATTGGAATGAATGAATTGTACACAGGGCTCAAGGTTCTTTTGGTGTTGCTCACACGGTGAGTAGGACCATAGCATGGTACAGCTTGTAACACAGCAAAACAGGAGGGATGGGCTTACATACGTAACGCCAAAGTGAAAATATTTCAACTACCTCCACTCATTTTGTGAACGTTTAATTAATATGTGTTGATCATTTGCTCTTCGGGGAGTTCTGTACTAACTTGTAGAGGTGCCGCACAGAAATGATCAAGGGAGATTAATTTCTCCTTGACCTCATGCATCTAAGGATCTCAAAACTACAGTGGAGCTTGGGTCAGCATCCTGTGCACTGCACTTCTGCTGAGGCCCAGGTAATGCTGGCGGTCAGACATAGAGAAGTCAGTCTAATACACAGTCATGTCCGGTGCACGCTACTTTATAATAAGTGACTACACTGCTGGCCCATGTTTATTATATACATTGTATTGTTATTTTAGAATGTTTACTTATTAAAATACGTTTATGGGCCTGTGATGTGACTCAGTGGGCAAAGACACTTGCTGCCTGCTCAGTTCAATCCCTGGAAACCACTGCTGTAAGAAGACCAAATCCAGGAAGTTTGTCCTCTGACCTCCAGATGTGTGCCCTCTGACCTCCAGATGTGTGCCCTAGAACATCCCTTACCCTCATAAATAAATAAAAAAAATTAAAGTATACTGTAGTGCATGTATAGTGTGTGTATATTATGCCATCAGAGGACTTACATATTCCACGATTACCAGGTTGTTTAATTATATCATTTCCTATTGTGTTTGATTTAATCTCGTTTCAAAAATCTATAATGGGCCTGGGAGAAAAGGGCCTCTGTGTGTGTGTTGTATAACCTCGGTGGGTGGGAATGTCAGTATACTTTGTGATTGTCACAGAGTAACAACAATCAGCCAATGATGCTGTCTTAGTTTTCTTCCTATTGCAGTGCTAAAATGCTGACCAAAAACAGCAAGGGAGGGAAGGGTTTATTTCAGCTAACCCTTCAGGCAACAGCCCTCGGCTGGACGAGGTCAGGGGAGGAGGTGCAAGCAGGCACCTGGAGGCAGGCAGGAAGGGAAGCAGAAGTCACAGAGGAATGCTGCTTACTGCATTGCTCTTCATGGGCTGGCTTGGCTTGCTTAGTTATACAACTTAGAACCATCTGCCTAGGAGTGGCATTGCCCGCAGTGGGCTGGTCTCTCCCACATCAGTCATTAATTGAAATGCTGTCCACAGGTCAGTCTGACAGAGGAGGCATTTCCTTAGCTGAGGTTCTCCCTTCCCAGACGACTCGAGCATGGGTCAAAAAAAAAAAAAAAAAAAAAAAAAAAAAGAGCCTAAGCAGCACAGATGAGTGTTTCAGAACACACTGAGGACTTCTTTCTAGATGAGGATCGCATTACTAGCTCAGATGCATGAAATTGTTCCTGGGGCGGGGAAGCAAATATTCTAGCCCATGGAATAGTAAATCTTTTAGGTAGACTGATATACAGTAGCTGTGCATTCATCTCTTCCACCTCAGGATAATTTTAATAACTTTGAAATAAATGCTACAGTAAACCAGACAGATACCTACATTCTTTGGAATGCAAGGTTATCTGTTACAGAGGTTGGACACACCCTTTCCCCTTCCCTTGTGGTTGTCAGGGTTACTCTTAATGATGTGTGGCTGCCTCAGGACAGTGTGGGTCACTTAAAAGATCTTGCGTTTACTGTTTTAAAGAAGGTAGGAAGACAAAGCTACTGGTCCTCTCAGGACATCTCCTTGACTTCTTTTGGCTTCTGTCCTAAGGTTGTTTGTTGGTCTGATGTCAATCCTCAGCGCCACATGAAATATGCCCTAATTTGACTTGGTTATCCTGCACATGCATTCTGTTTTCTTTCCATGTCAAACCTTCCTATGCTGACCTAGGCACTATTTCCAGTTTCAGTCTTTTGTTAAGTATAAGCATTATGCAATGTGTGCATAGTCGTGTCTATATGTGTGTTCTTGAGGTGTGGGGCCATCTCATTTATGTAATCTACTCTTTATGTAAATGAGTGTTTCTTTATGTAAATGACCACTTCTTTATGTCAATGAACATTTCTTCACTATTCCAACTGGCTTTAAAGGAGCTACATCCCCAACCCACAAATCCCACAAAAGTGAGGGTCATAGTTTATAAAAATTGCTTTTCTCACTGGAGTAACACATGCAGCACAGCATTTTTTTTTTTTCACAGAAACTGAGGAGGGAGCAAGATGCTTGATGGATAGAAGCTGAGGCAGAATGCTTTAAGGCCCATTTATATTTTTCATCTGTGACGTATAAATTGTAACACATGCGTTGAATTTTATAGAGTTCACCTATGGGATCTTCGATTCCTAGTTAGCCTCATTGCCAATATTCTTTTGAAAGTCTGAGCCCATAGATTCTCATTAGATAATAAGATGATGGCAAGAGAGTATAAAAAGTGTTTTTCTTGTTCTTCTAGTAACCTGGTTCTGTGAAGCAAATAATGAGGACTTACAAGATTGGTCTCCTTCCAGGGTTGAGGCCAATCCATGCAAAAGGACGACTTAGGCTTCTCTTGCTATGCTAAACACCATGACCAAACACATGACTTGGGAAGGATTCACTTGGCTTCCATGTTACAGTGGATGAAATCAGTGTGGGAACTCAAGGAGGGGCAAAGGCAGGAACCATGGCAGAAAGCTGCTTCCTGGATCGTTCTCCATGGCTCTTTCTCCTTGCTTTCATATGCTGCTCAGGACTGTGTGACCATAGCTGCCTGAGCCCACTGAAATCACTTCCCAATCCATGGTTCCAACCTTGGCTCCTGGCCACCCGCTGCACCAGCCCACCTCCTGGGCAGCGGAAGAGTAGCCAAGCGAAGAGGCCCTGCAGCCTGCCTCTCTCTGGCTCTGGTCTCCCTCTTGCTCTGGCTCTGGTCCCCCTCAGAGAGCAGTAACTCTATGGCAGCTCCACCCAGACTAGAACCCCACAGATTCCCTTGGATAGCACCTGGGATGCAGAGCAGCAGCAGTGCTCCCACATCAATCATTAATCAAGAAAATCTCCACACAGCCTTGCCTATCGACATAGGCAGTCTGATGGAGGTAGTCCCTCAATTAGAGTCCCTTCTTGCCAGATGACCCTAGCTTGTGTTAAGTTGACAAAACCAAACCATTATGACCATGTTTGATATCATTTCATATTAGTGAATTAAAGGAAGAGGAGAGGCCTCAATGGAATGAAGAATTCAAAATAGCCCTGGCTGCACACTGGAGGTACCTGGAGAATCTGAGGAAAACTTTCACTCTGGGACTTCTGGGGTCATTGACTGAGTGTGGTCTGAACACTGGCAGTTTTAAAAGTTAAAAGACTCTAGAAGCACATCCTGATTTAGAGGGAAATGGAGAGTCTTTCACAGTTTCCTTCAACTCTTCATAGACATACACCATGCCTTCTGCCTGGCTGTGAAGTTGGAAGGACTGGGGGTGAACCATGTCAGATACAATTTTCATTTTGGAGATTTTCTCCTAGATGTAATCTCTGGGCATTGTAAGGTCATTTGTGAGGGGTGGAGGGAGTGTGGCTTTGAACGCAGCACTTTCTTCTGAGCCTTTTGGAGTTCCATGTTTTTCACGGAGTTCCCCATACTTAGAGTAAAAGCAATACTAATTATTAGGGTAAGTTATTGAGCAGAGTGTAGAAGCCAGAACAGAGACCCTGGCCAGATTGTCCTGGGTGAGGCTTTGAGTTTTATATATCCCTAGGTTCTATATTCATTTATTAATTCTATAACAGATTAAGGAAATAAAAACAGTTGGGCCCCATTCACTCATTTATATTTTCATTCACCAGCCATCTGCTGAGTGTCTTCTCAGGCTTGGCAACATAGTAGTGAATAGATTTGACAGTTCCTGTCCTTGGTCTGATAGGAGACTGAGAAGTAAGTGAGCAGTGGGGCTGTGTGTGAACGTGTGTGGCCATAAGGGAGAACAGGATGCTATCAGAGACAGGCTGTGACATCCAACCCAAGACCTAGCAGCCGGGTTAGAGGGTAGTGATAGGAAAAGCTTCCTGGTGTGTGGGGGGAATTGATCTTTGAGTACAGAAAAACAAATCTTGCTGTTCTAGATGTGTGCAGCACTCTGGTTACATACAGATGGTGGGCTCTCGAGATTTGACTTAGCTTTCAGCTTGCAGCTGCTGTGTCCCTTCTATATCATTGTGCAGAAAACAGAGTAAACAATAGAAGGAAGAGGAGAAGGAAAGGGAGGAAGAGGAGGAGAAGGAAGAGGAAGAGGAGGAGGAGAAGGAAGAGGAGGAGGAGAAGAAGGTGGGAGAGGAAGAGGAGGAGGAGGAGGAAGAAGAGGAGGAGATGGAGGAGGAGGAGAAGGAAGAGGAGGAGGAGAAGGAAGAGGAGGAGGAGGAGGAGGAAGAGGAGATGGAGGAGGAGGAAGAAGAGGAGGAGATGGAGGAGGAGGAAGAGGAGGAGGAGATGGAGGAGGAGGAAGAGGAGGAGGAGGAGGCTGTTAAAAAGTTTGTGACTCATATCATGAGAAAGAGATCCAAGAGGCCACTGTCGGAACACCAGCTTCTACACAAAGTGATATGGGTTAAAATAGGGAGCATCAAGGAAATGATTTTGTTATGGTATCCTTGGTCTTGAACTTTGTTACTGCTCCCTAGCTGATGATGCATGGACCCTCTAGGGGACCAGCATCTAGCAGAGCAACACTCCTGCTCTCTGACTCCTAGTGTGTCAACTTTGGGCAGCTTCTGTAAAGTGGGAGTTCCAAAGAATCGGAAGATTTTATCTGTGACTTCAGTGGTGTTCAGCCCTCATGGATGAGACTGTGGATTTTTGTGCCTCATGGTGTTTGAAGTCAAGGTTAGGAAGTATGCCAGAGGAAACCTCAGAGACTGGCCAGGGCAGTGGAGAGAACAAAGGAAGCCACATCCCTACGGACACTACGAGTTATGGCTGCCTTGCCTCATCTGATTACCAGTGAGATTGGCAGAGGCCGTGCAAAGACCCTGGCTGGTGTGCATCCCTAGATTTGAAGCATGGACATTTGTTTCCTCGTCTCTGTCTCTTGAAGCTTTCCATGTAGAGAGACAAGCTGATCCTAAATGTAGAGATTCATAAAGGGGGATTTTATTTAGAAAAAAAGTAATTCGTTCCTAGAGGAATGATTTTCTGTTCATATGCCAAGGACCAGCCTCACCTTGCAGAGGGGTTCTGAGGAAGGGGTGTCGGGGAGCAGTGAAAACTAACAACTCGAAGTCAAATTGTGGATCCAAGCTGGTGGCCTATACTCTGCTGGAGACAGCTTTCCAGCCTGCTTTCTCTCTGATCTGCTTTCTCTGGAGATCTCCAGACAGCTTGCTCACTTGAGTTCATTCTCTCCACCACCCCCCTTCTGTTCTAGACAGTTCTCCGAGCAGTTCTCTTGCTATTCTAGAAAATTCTCTGGATAGCTCATCTCCTGAAGATCATAAGCCTAGTCTTTTATTTTACATATCAATCCAGTCATTTACTTAAAGTTTCCATATGATTATCCTATAAATCAGCATCCCATGACCCCAACCCTTTAATTCTTAGGAAGTAGCAAGCACACATTTTTTTGTAACATTACAAAACAAACAAACAAACAGACAGACAGACAGACAGACAGACAGACAAACAACCCTCAGAGATCTGCCTGCCTCTGTTAAGCACAGACCATAAACTAGCTGGATGAGAACCCATCCAGATATTACCATTTCTACCACACCTGGGCCTGGACCTAGGCTGAGCTTGAACTCAGAACACTTAGTAGAATCTACCTGCCTTTGTATCTGCCTATCTTTGCATCTTTCTGACAAGCTGTCTCATTAACACAGCTGCCTCTGTTCCTTTAGATTTTGTGAAGTCCCTCGTATAATTCATATTACATCATTTTTTTGCATAGTTGAAAAATTACATATTTTCAAAGTCATGTTTTTAGAGTTCTTATTCACAGCCTTAAGGTGTCCTGAAGGCCCTAGTGCTCACCATTTTTCTGAGACGTTAGCCACCCCTTCACTTCCTGGACTCTGCTGTCTCTGATTATCATAGAGCCATTAATGTTAACAGGGAGGACATTCCTTAAAGGAGGAATGTAAAATATGTACATTATTATATAAACAGGCCTGATGCCCACAGCAGCCATGGACATTCCTAGAGGCCCACTTCCGCTGATCTTGTCCCAGGGGCAGGAACTATGTCATTCTGTCCCCACCAAGGCCATGCCAGACCTGGCAGTCATGGATTTTAAAGATCCTGGGTTATTTTTTTTTCCACTAACTATTCTTTTTAGGATTTAGTTCCTCTAATTACGTCTTAGCATGTCTTGAAAAGGCCTGTACTTCCCAGCTTCTTACTTAGTTTCAGATCCTATATCAGGCCCGTCTGTGTTTGGAAGTCCACTTCCTAATAGATTTTGTAGCACAGAGATATCTTCTTCAATACTATGTGGGCCCAAGGAGCACCAGTATCCATAAGAAGAGGTCAGCTCTGGTCTGTATCTCTTCTCTATTCAAATCTCCAAGCTACATACCCTTGATTCTTCTTAGTCCCAAGTTCATAGTGAAGACAGTGACATTACCATTATTAACTGAGTAAACAGAGAAGATCTGACAAAATACAAATAGTAACGATGAATACACTTATAAGAATATTTAGGGTTACTATTAAAAGGTAGAGAAGCTGCACAGAAGATGATGATCAAAATTGCCAACCGTTCAAGTGACCTACAATAATCCACTGATGAAATCTGCATATAATGGACTATCATTATCCAGAGAAGTATTCACTTCGTAAAAGTTCACATATCAAGAAATCAAAGAAACACGGCTTATAGTGCACGGCTGTCATCTCAGGACATCTGATGTTGAGTTAAGAAGATCTTGAGTTGGAGGCCAATCTTGGTTACATAACAAGTTCCAGGCTGGCCTGGGCTATCTAGACCTGCATCAAACAAAACAAGACATAATAAATAAACGAACATAAAAACTATGTAAATAATGTCCTTACCTTTAAAAAATGGAAGTATTTATAAAGGATAAAATGTTATAGAAATATCAACACTGCTTATTTTAATAGTACAATTATGGCTAATTTTAATTTTCTGCAAATATTTTTCTGTATTTCCTCCAATTATTTTCTATTTTTCCAAACTAAAAACGTAGTCAGGAGTGCCAAGTAAAAACAAGTTTTAACAAAAATAAAAATGATGTTAAAAATTACAGTTTTTTCCTATAGTACAATTTTCCCAGAAAAAATTTTTGAGAAAAATAATTTTAGGAAGTCACCTAATATTGATGTTGCAGTAATTTCCAACCCCAATAATCCTATACAAAACAAAACAAAACAAAACAAAACTCCCATAATCCAGCTATTGTATATATAAGCTGTGTGCCTAAATTGGGCAGAACTAGCACTATACTAATTTATTCCCCAGCTATAAGACACTTTGCTACCTGCAGTTTCTCCTGACCACATGATTCTCCTCCATCATGGCTTCCTCCTCCTCTTCTGTCCTCTCTCCTTCCCTTCTCTGTCCCTCTCTCCACCTGCCCCAACTCTCAAAGGCTTCCCAGTCCCACCTTTCTTCTCCACTGCCCAATCACAGGCTCTAGGCTTTATTCATCAGTAAAAGGGAGAAGGTTCACATGAGATCACCTGAATATGGGATTGTGATTGACTGCTAGTCTAGGGGAATTCTGATGCAGAATTAACATCAGAATTCAAATAGCATCAGGACCATCCACAACAGGGGTTGATTTTTTTTTTTTTTGGGAGAGTCTGTTGTGCTGGCAATAAAATAAAATAAAATATTGCTCATGAATATGATTTAAATGGCCAAGCCACAAGTTTAATGATACTGTCTTTCCTGGTCACCATAACTAAAACTGTGCAAGCCAATTTAATGCCCTGGGGTAAGCTGGCACATTTATAGAACTCAGATTTAGTTTCTTGCAGCCCCCTTTTTAATGCAAAGAGTCATTTTGTTAAACTGATAGAAAAGACAATAAAGGGGGCACCTTAGGACTGTGGCGCTGAGATCTTAGGAATGATTATGAAATTCATCCTCTGTCTTTTGTAAACACAACACCTTCTGGATGTGCAGGCATACTCACATTTAAATCTTACTATTTTAAGTTTTTGTGGGTGTTTATAATTGTCTTCTCTGAATCTTTTTTCCTCCTTTTTTATTAATGATAGTAAGCAATTTATGTTTTTATACACTACTGTTTCTGAGTTGTCATTTCCATAAGTCTGATTCCTGTCCCCAGTGGTTCATTTATGTGACTAATTCACCCTGATGGAAAATAGACACAGGCATTGTTCTTTTTTAGTGTTACAAATAAGGAGAACTAATTTGACTGAGATTGTTCATGCTGCAAATTATGAAACTACCTTTGTAAGTGATTCTGAAAACACATCTCTGTACATTTGGAGGCACATGCCCAGTGATATTGAATGCTTTGTGTGTGGTGTTTGCCCACTCAAATCACTGAAGAGTGAGAAGTGACATAATTTACTGCTGACCACGGAGATAGAGAACACAAACCATTTGGTCCATAATCCAACTAACTGAATTGTGACCTATGCTGGAATCTAGTACAATGAGGGTAAAGGTTTTGAAATGGCCAAGTCTTGGGTATTCACAGACTTTGTGGGAGAAGAGAGTTACATGAAGCAAGAGAAAGAATGGAAGATGAGCTTGTAAAGACCTGGTTCAAGGGAAAACTTAGGGTGTGTTGGCAAGGACCACCCACACCCATGGAGCTGCTTCCTGGGGAACTCTGGGTCCCCATTTCCCCCAGCCATCTAGGACATTCCCTGAAGGGTAGAGCAGAGAGTCATACCACCCAGGACAAAACAGAGACTGGGTGTGGTGCTGTTAGTGGTCACATATAGGGAGGGAGTAGGAAAGAACAGAAATAAAAGCACCATCCTGGATCAGGGTGTCACAGAGGGTCTCCAGTCTTCTTCCATAGTTTTTGATGCTTAGAATTCAACATGGACTCATTCCATGGCAGCCAATGGAGTGTGTGATATATCACACACACACACACACACACACACACACACACACACACGTATGTTTACACACACACACTCATTCATTCAAAAGTATGCCTTCATAGAGGGCAGTGTCTGTTTAATCCATGAGTCTCCATAGACACTGATGTGATAGTTGGCTCATAAATACATGATAAATGAAACATGGCTCTCCAAGATTACACTGGAGAACCTAAACTATTATCATCCTACAATCATTGTTAGTTGAAAACTGCATATTCCTGGACAGATCACGCCAAGCCAGCACAGTTCACACTTGAAAAGTCCTTTTTTGAAGTAGGGGAAGAAGCAAGGAAGAGAAAAAGAGATGGATTGAGATTCGTGTTTTTTAACCAGGCCATGACATAGGTAATGCAGGTGATAACTTGTAACACAGGGGGTGTGCAGCGGTTGCCATGGCAACAGGCACAAGAGGGTCCTGTTGCCTAGGGATGATGCCATCACTGGATTCAGAGGCTGATTGTAAACAGCTTCTGATGCTAACAATCATACTTGGGTGTGGTTCTCACTGACAACTTTTCCTGCTTTTGCCATGATGGACCTTCTCAGTCCTCAGTTTGCCTCTTAGTGGGTGATTTTATTTTGGTCAACTTTCTAGCGAATTTTTTTTTGAGATAATAATTATAACATTATTTCTTTTCCTTTCCTTGCTCTAAACTCTCCCATGGAGCGTATCCTATTCTCCTTCAAATTCATAGTCTATTTTTGACCAAGTGTTATTGCAATTTTGTTCAACTTTGTGGCGATTTTTTTTTGAGATAATAATTATAACATTACTTCTTTTCCTTTCCTTGCTCTAAACTCTCCCATAGAGCTTACCTTATTGCCCTTCAAATTCATAGTCTACTTTTGACCAAGTGTTACTGCATTAGGGTGCCCTTTCCTCGGGAGGACCTCTGTACCCACTCTCATTTCTTGTTTCTTCTAAGTAACGATGTAGATTAAACTTCTTACTTTCAAAGTTGGCATCAGAAGTTTTGAACACTACTAACCTGTGACTGGGTAATGTTCTTTGTTTTCGACTGTTTGCCCACAGTCCTTCCATCTTACAGCAGAAGAACTTAGTATTTTATAGGTTCAGAGGTAGATTTCATGGAGACCAGATGGCTCTTAAATAGCAGAATTTGAACACAAGTCTGTTTAAGTTCAATTTTGCTTTATTCTTCTCCAGTGTAATCCCTCAATTCCCCTCCTAGGAGATGAGAAGAGCCTGCAATAAGGACTGCCCACCCTAAAGGGCCTTGTGAAAGGTTTGTTCAGAAATCTCAACAAAGCACAAAGACTGCATTTCCTTCTTAGAAATCTTTATTTTTTTATTGAAAATATTTTTTCTTACAAAATATTCTGATCACGATTTTCTCCACCCCCCATTTCCTTTATTACACTCCTCAGAGCTACCTCAAAAACTTCATAAAGACAAAACCATTATCAGTGCAAGCCTGTGGCTGTCTGAGCTCATCTCTACTCCTATCCAAGGCAAAGGCAAGGTGCGTCAAGGGGAATTTGCAGAAGGTTAATTTTCCAGAAGAGTCAAATATCAAGGAATTATGTCTCTTCAGAGTTGATGAGGACTTTTCTAATAGCTCTTTAAAATATATCCCTAAATATGAATCCAACAGCATACAGTAAATAAGGTTGTATAAGACATTAAGGCATTAATCTATTTTAAATATTAAGAATTATTTTTAGAGCTGGACAGTGGTACCATATGCCTTTAATTCCAGCACTGAGTTTGAAGCCAGCCTGCTCTACAGAGCTAGTTCTAGACAGCCAGACTACAGGAAGCCCTGTCTCCAAAAAACAAGAACATACCCACAGACAGACAGACAGACACACACACACACACACA
>JADRCD010203996.1:37788-52979 GCA_019843815.1 Montemys delectorum
AGAGAGAGAGAGAGAGAGAGAGAGAGAAAGAGAGAGAGAGAGAATGAAAATTATTTTTGGCCTGGTGTGGTGGTATACACTTTTAATATCAGAACTTGGGAGGCAGAGGTGGTTGGATCTCCGTGAATTTGAGGCTAGCTTGCTTTATATAGAGAGCTCTAGGCTAGCCACAGCTACAAAGTGAGACTCTATATCAAAAATCAAGTAAGTAGTAAAATAACTTGAAGTCATTAAAATGTATGCATTTGAGACATTAAAGCAAACAGGGATGGATAGGAATAAGAATGGATGTTCTTGGGCTGGAATGATGGCTCCTTGGATGAAATATTTGCCATGCACACACGAGTGGTTGAGATGAGAACCAATGTAAAGCCAGATGTGGCAGTATGCAGTTAATATCCTGCTGCTTCTGTTGTGAAATGAGCAGAGGCAGGAGAACCCATGGAAACTTGTGGGTCAGCTAGCCTGGGATATGCAACTGAACATAACCAAAGTCCCCATCTCAATCGAGGAGGGAGGTGAAGACTGAACTGAGTTCATAATCCTGTGACTTCCACATGTGTGCTGTGACATATGCACGTCCAAGAATGTATACACACACATCACACATGCATCGCAAAAACACATATTTTTTTTTTGTCTTTACCTCATCTTCATTTAGCTGGGACCTTGGGTGATGCTAGATTAAATACTGGAAACTCTTTTGCCATTCTTCTTTTATAAATCCCTCTCTCCCCCTTATATAGGTGCACATGGAAGTGTAGGCGGGTATGTTTTTTCATGGCTATTTTTTAAAATGAGAACATATCTTGCATTTCATTCTGTAGTTTACAGCATGCTGGCCATAGTTTTTCATGTCCAGTAGAGTTCTGTCATTAATGGGAAGAGCACTGCTTCTCTTTTACCGTATAAGGATTGTAAAGGGTTGCCATGACAATTACTCCTTTGTTGAAAGTATTCAAGTACAGTTTTACTTAAAAAAAAAAAAAAAAAAGTACCCAAAGTTTTGATACAGATGCTGGTGCATTGATTGAAATGGAGGTGATACTCGAATCATGTGCTAGGGACAGGGAGGTGGCTTCTCATTTTCCTACTCTGAATGGGGGTACACTTTGTGATCTGCATATTATAAAGAGCATGAAAGTGAGGTCAGGCTTGGCAGGAAAACTGCTGGCTGCCAGCTTTTAGGACAATTAAGAAACAACAGGATCACTCTGGCACAAGCTTCAGCCAGTTGGCAGGAAAATGGCTCCTGTGCTCCTCTGGTGACTGGTAATTCAAAGTAGCTAAAATTGCCTTTCATGTCTGTGGACAACCTCTTTCCTGAAACCTGTGAGTCTTAGTTGAATTGTTGTTGATAAGGGAGCATCTTCCCCATTAGAATGAGTTTGGCATCTATGAGGATTTATTTCAACACCCACAGAACAAATATTTACTTGTGTCCACAGATAGAAATCATTGAAACCTCACTCCAGTCTAGAAATGAAATTTATGCTCCCCCCTAAGAGACTTTTCTTCCAGCATTTGTTACTGTATCCAGAGGCTACGACCATGTTCTCTGTGATTAGTGACATTCTAATGGGCAATTGTGAAACATTAAAAATAGCTCACAGACTTCTGTTGTTATCATTGCTGAAGGTCCAAGGACTTAGAACTCCAGTTAGGATATTATTAACTTAAAATATTCATACTTGCTTAAATTATAAGCTGTCAATAAATACTGCTTTTCTTCCAGCTTTCATTTACAGTTTCTCCAGAAGTTTCATTGTTGACCATTCTCCTCAGAGCCAGAAATTGCTTTCTGGTTTGCCTCTAAGAGCCTGAAGCTGAGTCACTGAACTGTCAACACCCAGCATTCAAGGACTCTGTATCCACAGAGCCAACCAATAAGAATTCAGGCAAAAGTTTTATGTGTACTGGGCATAGACAGTATTTTTTTCTTACCTCAACAACGTTACTCATCTGGCATCTCGATTTTGTTAGGTATTAGAAATCTCATCATATTATAATGAGATTAATCAAATAATCTCATCAAATTATGAAAGTGACTCAGCATGTGCTGGAAGATATATGTAGCTTACATATAACTATACCATTTTATAGGAGAGATAGGACATCCACAGTGTTTGGTATCTGCTGGGGCCTTTGGAGTCAACTGTGGGGTCATAGGGTGCTTGGGAGCTCTCACATCATGCCAGGAATTCTAATAGCTCTTCACATGGTATTTACATGGAGCCTCCTCCATACAATGTAGGAACATGACTCAGGACGCTTCTGAGACAGGTGCCAACTGCACGTATTAAAAGACACCTTTTAACATTTCCCGGACCACAGAGTGTCCTCGACTCTGACATCTGTTCTATTTATGGCCATTGTCTTTGCCTTCTGTTGTCACAAAGAGGTCAGAAGTTGTTTGTACAAATGAGAGAGGAAACCATCTCCTGCTGCTCCCTGGGTCTTGACAGAGGCAAAGAGAGAAAAGATAATGCAATTTTAGCTTCTCCGACCCCCCCATATTTCCTTTGGCGAGAGCAGAGCTTCTGAACCAGGCTGCCTGGTAGATGACTGAAGCAAGCTTCTTGACACCTTTAAGCCTTGGGGTGTGTGTCTGTATAAAGGGGATGACAGTTGTCCTTCATTACAGGGCTGCTGAGTCACGTACTTCAGTGTAGACAGAGGATTTATAGATGGTAAGTACTCTGTGCAGGTAGCTGTTGAACAAATTCAAATGCAGCCGTTCCAGTTGACTCCTAATGAGCATCCATTGTAGAAAGTTCTCTAACAAGAGTCCCCAGAAACACTCAGTCCTTCCCTATCTGGTAAGATTAGGGCTTCGAGGTATTTAATGAGACGGTAGTCCTTCTCAGTGTTAGAGGGAGAAGAGCTGAGATAGGATCACAGGCTAGTATTGTTTTTCCTGGTGAGCTGGGTCGGTCTTAAAAGCTTGAGGATTCTGAGGACCAGTTAGAAAGTAAGGTAGAGCGACTGTTAAGTCCTTGCCCTCTGCTCTTAGAAACCTTTTAAATTATACTTCTATATCCAACATGTACGTAAATACACATTTTTAACAATAATCAATATAGTATGAATTTGCTCATATTCACACCCTGGACTTCCTAGAAAAATCTGCGGGCTTTTGATGGTTTACAACCGGAGGGTTTCATCACTGTTTTCCTTTGAGTTTAAAACAGCCAGTTGATTCCTCTTCCCAGAAGCCTTTCTAAGTCTCCCAAATAACATTCCTCGTGCTCCTGAGACCCTTGCAGAAGCTTCTCTTTCTTCTTCCTGGGGATGGGTTCTGACTGACATCATCCTCCAGGAACACAAAGGGCTTCCCCAGATTGATTCATCCTGCGGAGAGTCTGCAAAGTGTCTCTTCATTACCTTCTGTGTCTTAATTCACAAATGTATTGTGCCGGATGCAGGGTGCGTCTCTTTCCTACTTTTCCTTGAGGTTGGCTTTTGAAAACTCAGCTATTTTTTAGCAACTGCTTGGAAGACTCTATCATCCCCATTCACAAGTGTGGTTTTGTATCTTTTAGCCAATCATTTCTTATCTCTCCTTACTTCTGCTCCTTTTTTTATTCAAATCAACCGGCATCTGTTCCAGGACTCTGTGCCAAGGTGCCGCCCAGCTTAGAGCAACGGATCTTTGATCTTTTTCTTTTGCCTCATCTTGGTACCAACACACTAGTTACTGGCTAAATCCCTCCACATTCTCATGCCTCCTTTTGCAGTTTCACTCGGGATTTTTTTTTTAAAAAAAAAAAAAAAGAAAGAAAGAAAAGAAAAAAAAAAAGAAAGGAAAAATTTTTAAATGAAAAGCTATGAAGCTTATTCATGTTAATGCTAAATGAAGACAACCCTGAGCTATGTGATTGTGTTCTGTGTAGGTGTGCTTAATGGGCAGAGAGGATACTCATTTAGAAGGAGTAGGTTTGGCATTGGCTCCTCCCCTGTGGTGGGTCCCTGTTACGTTTCTTAGCCTTTTTCTATTGAGGTAGCTTTTACATGTCCTGAGCCACTTCTACAGGCTGAATGGAATGCAGTTAATGACATTAGAGAAAGCTTAAGGTGTTTCCTTACCAGCCCAGCCTGGATGTTTGCAGCGACTTTGCCTCTGGATGCATACAGGGCCTCGTTTAAGTGGACCTAGCAGTGGTCTTTACAATTGGCTATGGACTGAAATAGACTTATTGTTATTCGTTTGTTTGTGAAGGTATTTTACTGATGTTTGGCGCATGGTGGGTCTTCTGAATTCTAAATCCCCATTTCAAACTTGTGTTAAGTGAGAACTACATAATGTTTTAGATGGAGTCACAGAACCAGGATGGATATTAAAGTGCTCAAAAGAACTTTTCAACCATTTGGTCATTCAGTCGGTGAGCACTGATTTATCACCCATCCGGTGCCAGGTACTGACTAACTGTGGTCCAGTGGCGCTGCCTTGGGAAAACAGACACAGGCTTTCTCCTCGGGTGTCAGAGCCCATCAGATGGCTTTCATAACAGCCGTACCTAGACCGTAATTATAACTCACTTGCCTACAAGTTGTGGGAAAAGCTACTTCCCCTAGGTGCTTGGCCCTTTAACCCATAGCCATGAACCTGATAAACTCATCTGTTCTATCATGCAAACATCTGTGGCCAGCATTAAATAAGAACAGCCAACTACTGTCTAGGACCAAATCTTATCTGCTGTCTGTGTTCTATGGCCTTTGTGCTTAGGAGAATTTTTATACTTGAAAATGCTTGGGCAAAAAAAGAGAAAAACAACCAAAACAATGATTAATACTTTCTGAGATAAGAAAATTAGGAGAAATTCAGATTTTAGTTTCCATGAATAAAGTTTTATTGGCACACGGCCTGGCCTTGTGTGATGTACTGTGCATGATGGTTTTTGAGCTGACAACAAGCCACAGAAGCTGTGCAAACAGCAAGGCCTAAAAATAGTTATTATCTAGCTTTTTAAAGAAGGATTTTCTAACCCCTGGATCAAGGTATTATGACTTCACAGTGTTTGACAAGCCATCTGTTGAATCCTTGGACGGCAGAGCGGTCTCAGGCAGTTGTCTCTCATACCCTGAAATCCAAGGTTGAGACATTCAGAGAATGGCCCATGTACAGGCCATTTTGAACTTTCTTTAGCCACAGAGTGTGCAAAAAAAATAAAAAAATTCTTCTTCATAATGTAAATTAGTTCATTTTCTACCATGAACCTTTAATTATTTCCTGAAAAACTGTGTTTTCTCATCTTCTTACCTTAAAATATAGATAACTCTAGTGGCTGGAGAGGTGGCTCTGTTGTTAAGGGCACATATATGGCTCATACAGAGGACTAGAATTCAGTTCCCAGTGCTTACATCACAAGGCTCACAGCTGTAGTGTGAAATATCTAAAAATGCAATCCACTATACATCGGCAGGCCCCGGTGCAGGGCTATCCACAACACACAACCACAACCACGGATGTAAATTCCATCTCAAGAGGAGCCGACACCTTCTCGTAGCCTCCATGGGCTAACCCTAACCCTGACCCTGTCCTCACATGTACACATTATACATACACATGTAATTAAAAGTAAATGTCATTTAAATAACACAGCTAACTGCGCTTTCTCTATTGTTCTCCTTCTCCCCTGGTAGTGTCTTTGTGGACAGTCTACATGGTACTCCAACACGGGCTGCCTCTCCTGAGATGGGTCCTGCCTCTGGTCACTGGAGTCCAGAGTGCTATGACTCTGCCTGATCTTGCTGCTCTCTGTTGTTACTTTTCACAGATCCCTGGACCTCTCAGCATCCCATTGCCCTTGAACTCATCAGGTGTGTGGAGATCTCATTGCTCTTCTGTGTTTTCTCATGACCCTCTGAAACACAGCAGAGCAGCCTACACTTTCCTGCTCTGTCATCCCAAGACCTGGATTGGGATGCAGATCTGTCTGACATCATCATGATGCTGACCAGCTTCTCAAACTAGGAAATGCTTATGAGCCAGCTGTCATTTCAACATAGAGGCATCTTGTCTCTTGGGCTAGAAGGACAGGATTTTTTTTTTTCTTCCATCAATTCTTTTTTTATTAGATATTTTCTTTATATGCATTTCAAATGTTCTCCTTTTTCCTGGTTTCCCCTCTGAAAACCCCCTATCCTCCCCTCCCCCTGCCTACCAACCTATCCTCTCCCACTTCCTTGCCCTGGTATTCCCCTACACTGGAGCATAGAGCCTTCACAGGACCAAGGGTCTCTCCTCCCACTGATGACCGACTAGACCTTCCTCTGCTACATATGCTGCTGGAGCCATGAGTTCCTCCATGTGTACTCTTTGGTTAGTGGTTTAGTTCCTGGGAGCTCTGAGGGTATTGCTTAGTTCATATTGTTCCTCCTATGTGACTGCAAACCCCTTCAGCTCCTTGGGTCCTTTCTCTAGCTCCTTCATTGGGAACCCTGTGGTTAGTCCAATGGATGGCTGTGAGCCTCCACTTCTGTATTAGTCAGGCACTGGTAGAGCCTCTCAGGAGACAGCTATATCAGGCTCCTGTCAGCCAGCACTTTTTGGCATCTACAATAGTGTCTGGGTTTGGTGACTATATATGGGATGGATCCCCAGGTGGGGCAGTCTCTGGATTGTCCTTCCTTCAGTCTCTCCTCCACACGTTGTCTCTGTAACTTTTTCCCATAGGTATCTTGTTCCCCATTCTAAGAAGAATCCAAGTATCCATTCTTTGGTCTTCCTTCTTCTTGAGTTTCATGTGATTTGTGAATTGTATCTTGGGTATTCCGAGCTAATATCCACTTATCAGTGAGTGCAGACCATGTGTGTTCTTTTGTGATTTAGTTACCTCACTCAGGATTATATCATCTAGATCCATCCATTTGCCTAAGAATTTCAACATGTAATTAGGACACATGCTCCACTATGTTCATAGCAACCTTACTTATAATAGCCAGAAGCTGGAAACAACCTAGAAGTCCCTCAACAGAGGAATGGATACAGAAAATGTGTTACATTTACACAATAGAGTACTATTCAGCTATTGAAAACAATGAATTTATAAAGAACAGGATTTTGAGGGGGACAGGAGGAGGGCTAGCTGTGGTCTGGAGAGCTGGGAGATAGCTGGCTTCTGCTAGTTGGCCTTTCAAAAGGAGACAAGTTGACATGTCCAGTCCCATGCAAGCTCCAGGAAGCTCCAGTCTAACCAATTGGTTGGTACTGTAGCACTCAGCAACCTCAGGCTCTGGTTAGACCAGATGGAAAAAAAAAATCAGCCCTGGAAAAACAAAAACGTGAAAAACCCAAGACAGAGAGACAGCCATTACCCACCCCCAGAAATCGAAGTACACTAACCCTATTGAAAGACTTGCCAGGAAAATGCAATTTTCAGTTTTCTCTGTGGTTCAATTTATCTTCACTGCTCTGTAGTCAGTTTGAATTAGATCCAGAAGCAGATACAATTCAACCCTGTCTCTTTGAAGACAGGACAGCAACCCCCACCTTCCTGTAAGTGGTCTCACTGTCCTGTCCCAAGTACTGGCATTTTCCATGTTTGGAACTGCTTCGCCTCTTCCTGTGACACATCTGAACTGGGTGCCATGTGTCCCCTTCCCTGGTACATGAGTAATTGCATTTTTTTCTGCTTTGCTTCACCAGCCATGAGAAGTGGCTACTTGGGACTTCATTTTACTTCACTAAGTTGCATTTTGAAGATGGCAATTTGTCTGCATCTCATGATCGACCTTGGCTCGAAGCGCTATCTCATCTATCATAGCAACCATTCAAGTTTGGAGTTCCAAAAAATACGGGATGGAATGAGGTTTAGGGAAGGGCATAGCTGTCCAAAGAGCTGAGTGACCAAGTTCAGCTTAGTGCCAAGGATGCATTTAGAGTAGGCACCAGAACACTCACACATGATTATGTGTACAGCAAAACCACAAAACATTTCCTGTGTTTCTAGTGGAAAGAATTGGGGTACCTAGCCCTGAAAGATAAGAATGGGATGGAAGAGGGGAGTCCATGTATATTCACATCCAAATGATAAAGTACAAACTGATTTCATATGGAAATGTCTTATTTCCCTACATTGATTTTCCAAATGAGGACAGGTGTCTGATGGCAGAGCTTTTTGAAATAACGTGAGAGGAATCCTTCTTTTAACTCTTTCAGGCAGCCAGTGTTTAATTAAAGCCTCCAATGTGCCTCCTCAAAGAGATTCAGCATGTTTCTCTTTCTTTTAAGCAGGAACTAGAGTTAATAATTTATTTCTCATACACAGAATGTAGCAGAGGTATAGGCCAGTTGGAACGCTCCCTCTAGCCTGCATGGAACTGTGCACTGGAGCTACAACACCGGATAAAACCAGTGGTGTCCTGTGACCTCAGCACTAGAGAGATAGAGACCAGGTATCCAGAAGGGTGTCATCTTTGGCTAAGTTTAAGCCCCATGTCTTTTAGCTACACTGTAGATAAAACACACTGGAGAAGATATCACTTAAAAAGAATAGGGCTTAATGTACCAATGGCTTCCTGTTACTTTCACTAGCATCAGTCAGTCAGTAAAAAGCTAATGTCATGTCATAAGAACTTTTGGACGTAGGCCTTGTATGAAGACCTGGGTCCTCTACCCACTAGCAGTGTGGATGGGCAATATCCAATGGAGACCTTTCAGCAGGTCAACCCCTTAGATGTCTCTCCCTGTGAGTAGCCTTGAAAGAGAGAGAGAGCCACTAAGCTAGCTAAGTTACTCACACATTCCTAACCCTCAAAAGCTTCAAGGAAAAGTGTTTTGCTGTTTTAAACTACTAACCACTGGAGTGATTTTTCTATACAGCAATAAATAATAAAGTTCTCTTTAGAGAATACATCACATATGGTGAAAGTTTTAATTTACATGGTACTTATGATGTACACTTTTATATTTAATGGTCATTGTCTTAGTTAGAGTTTTGCTGCTGTGAACAGACACCATGGCCAAGAAGGACAACATTTAATTGGGGCTGGCTTACAGGTTCAGAAGTTTAGTCCAGTATCATCAAGGAGGAAACATAGCAGCATCCAGGCAGGTGTGGTGCAGGAGGAGCTGAGAGTTCTACATCTTTATCTGAAGGCTGCTAGCAGAATACTGGCTTCCAGACTGGCCAGTTTTGTATGTCAACTTGACACAAGCTGGAGTTATCACAGAGAAAGGAGCCTCAGTAGAGGAAATGCCTCCATGAGATCCAGCTGTAAGGCATTTTCTCAATTAGCGATCAAGCAAGGAGGGCCCCTTGTGGGTGGTGCCATCCCTGGTAGTCTTGGGTTCTATAAGAGAGCAAGCTGAGCAAGCCAGGGGAACCAAGGCAGTAAGTAACATCCCTCCATGGCCTCTGCATTAGCTCCTGCTTCCTGACCTGCTTGAGTTCCAGTCTTGATTTCCTTTAGTGATGAACAGCAATGTGGAGTGTAAGCTGAATAAACCCTTTCCTTCACAATTTGCTTCTTGGTCATGTTTTGTGCAGGAATAGAAACCCTGACTATGACAGTCTTAAAGCCCACTCCAACAGTGACACACATTTTCCAACAAGGCCCCACCTTCTAATTTTGACACTCCCTGGGCCAAGCATATTCAAACCATGACAGTCATTAAAATAGCTAATAAGTTTTCACAATGAATGTGGATGGTAGGTGACCACATTAGTGTAGCTGTTTGAATGTGACCAGACATGTTCTTATACACTTGAGAGGGCACATTCTAGGGTTTCCCCAAGTGGGCCGCTTGAGTGGATAAAGAGGAAGTGAGGTTTACTAATCTCACTTCATTGTAGTTGCAGCACTAAGAAGACATTGTAGCGGCTTATATCAGCAAATTCTTTCCATGAAGAGATGAAATCTTTGGCAATAACCCTGGAATATGGGCCAATACAGTTACTTCATTATAGCCAGTATATGACTTGGTAGACCACATCAGATGCAGTGTCAGCCAATAGCCAGTATCAGTTGCCAGACACCTGAGGGCCCATGGAGGCCAGGCTATTAGCCAGCATGGAGCTGTGGGAATCCAACAATGGTCTTCTACAAGAGCAGCCAGTGCTCTTAACCAACCATGGAGCTGGGTCTTCAGCGCATCTCACTCTTTGCCACCACATGCACTTTTAAAACAGATTTGCAATTTTGAAAAAAAAAAAGTAAGAGAAATATAGCAAATAATGAGGTAATTAAGAATTTACTTGACCACCTATAATTAAAGCAAAGTTAACATTTTTGGATGTTTTTTTTAATTAAGGAATAACATATGAAATCCAGTTTAAACATCTACACCATTCATGGTTCCTAGTCATCTTATACCAGTGTTAGTGTGAGGGCGATAAGCCATAACCTGATGTTATTATTTCCCTCTGGCCCTTGTCTTTTCATTGTTCTTAGATTAAGTAACTCTGTGAATTACCTTATAAATTTATTAAGAACTTGTTTTAATGATATTGTCATAAATAAGTAACTTGATTTGATTAAAAATAAGCAAGGAACATCTGCTCTCAATGCCTAATGGGTTAACACTTGTAGGATATGTGCTCTCCATCTGGTGGTAAAAAGAGACTATCCATAGGTGGACTTGTGTCTGATGTAGAGGACTGATCCTGCAGAAAATCACTTCATAGACAGGACTCCAGTCTCCAAGAGGAAACACGGATGAACAAGAGGCAATGGCTCACCTTCAGGAAGTTACAGTCCGCCGGATATTTATCATCTTCTCAGCAACCACAGACGAGAGGAAAAGATAACACACCTGTCTACACTGCACAGCTAATGATTGACAAAACAACAACCCAACCTCTTATCTGTTTTACTTCCAAGCTTGGTCTCTAAACAACACTGATACGTACTTCTTGAAAGCATTATTTTTTACATTGAGATAAATACACTTCAGTGAAGGGCACACACCCAAGAGTCTATGAGCAGGTGGGTCAAAAAGTAAAAAGAGGGGACACAATGTTGGGTGGGCAGAGGAGGGGGAGATCTGGGACAAGGTGAGGGAGGGGGTAAATGTAATCTAAATATATTGTATGAGATTCTCAAAGAACAAATAAAAAGGAGAAATGCACAGATTTTTTTTTGTGTAGCAAAATATAAACATTGATGAACTGTAAGGATTAAAGAGTATTCAGAGAAATCCAATTTGTTTCTTGGGTTGTCTTACAACTTTAATTCCAGAAATTTCTTCATTCTGGCACAGAGCAGAGGATTGTGGCACACAAAACAAAAACAAAAGCAAAAATCAAGTAAAGACAAACAAAAAACCCACTGGCAGTCGTGACACAAAAACCATTTCCATTTGAATCAGCTGGGCTCTAGTTAATCCCACACTGAACCAAGCACCCAGCTTAGTTGTGACTATGCCTACCCTTTCCTTCCTGAGAGATCTATCCCAGAAAGAAAAGTACCCAGAGGAAGGTGAGCACTTAATAAACCATCCACTGGATGTACCTTTAAGGCATCCCAAACCTGCTTTCATGTTCCCGTCTTCATTAGTTTCCCAGATTAGAAACCTGGGTGTTACCATTGGTTTCATTCTGTGTGGGACTGGAATCCCATCTTGATTTCCACTGCTGGTCTTATTGGTCCCTTGGCCTTAGTTTGAAGGAGGAAGAAGTAGGCATGCATGCCATCAAAAGTCCAGAAGGCTTGAGCCCATTGGAAGAGAACTTTCTAGATGGAAGTACATACATAATTAATTTGGGTGTGGTTTAGACAAAGAAAGCAGGGAGAATATGGTGGGGCCACAGAACAGGGCAAGACAAAGTCAGGGAAGAAATGAGGACTAACAGGGACCATCGAAGGCCTGCTAGATAGCTAATATTTTACGCCAAGGGCAGTTGAGGCTGTTTAGGGATTTTAGCTAGGACCATATGACAAGGTCTGTTTCCATTTTGAGAAGATCCCCTCTGCTCTGACTATGATGGTGAATTCAGGCATGAGAGAATGGAATCATGCTGGGAGGTCAGGAGCTTTCATTTCTGGAGGAAGAAAATGATGACAGTGGGGTAGAGGGTGGTGATGATGGAGAAAGAGACAAGAGGGGAGACTTTGAATAGCCCATAGGTGGAGTATACAGGACCCAAGTTTATTAACATCTTCTGATAGTACCTAGGCCAACTCCCTCAAACCACAGACAAGGAAATTGAGCTTCAGAAAGTGATGTTAAGTCAGAACCTGTGGACGGAGAACCTCCAGTCTTATCTAGGCTCTTGTTTCCTGTCAGATTCTACTACTTTCTATATTTCTCATGTGTGTGCCTTAATTTCTCATTTTCTGACAGCTGAGGAGTTGCCTGACTTCCATTTTACAAAGGCTTTTGGCAACCTGTGTGGAGGAAGACTTGGTTCTTCTGACTCAGGACCAACCCACTCCAGGCGCATAGAGGGATTTTCCTAAACACTTCATAGATTAATTAAAGCCGAATTTGGAAGAACTCCAACTGATATAAAGCAAAATCCCAACTGAGACTCCGACTCCAAAAGGAAGTTGAGAATCGTACTTAAGAGAGGGGGAAATTACTGGAGGAGATCCTCTTTAGTTCTTTATGGAGAGAATGACAGCAGCCCTTGTTGGGCCTTAAGCAGAAAGCATTTGAACACTCCTCTGAGCTCTAAACTTAGGGAGAGAGTGCAGCAGTAGCTAAATGTCCACATGCCATGCAAGGGCAACAGAGAGTAGAGGGAAGAGCAGTGGGGTGTCAGACAGCCCCTAGGAGCCCTCTCTTTCTGTTTCTGTCTCCAGAAAGGTAAAATGTCTGAGCCTTCCTATTAGGAGCTGGTTTTATTCAGAGGAAGATAGGATACCACATGGCTGCTTAGGTCAAAGCAAATCAAGGAACTGGCTTCTCATTCCCAGTTCTGCCTTAGCTTTAGGCTAACATGAAGGAAAGCAAGAGAGCCAGTGCATGTGTTATTTGACCCATTCACTAAAGCAAGGGAGCCAGAAAGATTAAGTCCCTGGCCAGTTATATATGATAACCGGGGGCTGCCTCATAACCTAGAATGGAGACTCCTCATGACCTAGAATGGAGACTGCGCATTGACCTCAGCCACCTCTTCCGTTATCTCATTCAGGAACCAAGCCTGACAAAGAACAACTGTCGGATGTGCAGATTCAGTCCAGGTAAGGGAACCCTTCCCATCTGCTACGGTTGGCAGGATCCAACCTAGCCATCTGGAAAACTCTAATACAACAAAGATGCCACTTGGTTTCCTGGAGCATGCCAAACACCTGTGTCTGCTTTTAACCATGAAGTTATTGAAAATCAGCCTTAGATGGTACTAATGACAAATGAGTTTGAAATCTGTCCCTGTCCTCCACAGTCACCCTTCTTGAGGGGTGTGCAATGTTGGAAAGAGCGTCCTTGGGTCTGTTCTGTTGACTGGGCTCTTGGCTTAGCTCTTGGTCCATCACACTCCCTTGGTCTGGCATCTGACACCTCATTGCTACAAATAATCTTTTGTTGTTGTTGCTTTGTTTTGTTTTTTTTTTGTTTTTGTTTTTTCTTTTTTAGTTTCTCGAGCAGGTTTACCACTGGTACTCAGTGTTGCTGAATTATTCCTTTATTGTTCACTGTGTCTAATAATCCTTCTGCTGCTTTGGAATGCCATCCCAGGACTCTGAAGGGAAACACTCACTAAGCCAAACCACGGGCTAATTTAAATGGCCTGTGTGCTAATTTGTCTATTTTCCAAATGGACAGGTCTACGAATCCATTGGATGTTATAGGGATAAAAGGACATGGTTCAGCATTTGATGTCTCATGTACTTGTATCCCATTGTCATCATAGTTTGTAACTGTAATTGCTTAGTAACTGAATGATTTCTATTTTATTTTCTATTTGATTAAGAAAATGAGGCCTGTGCCTATTACCATCTCAGCACAGTGATTATCTCCAGGGAGACTGGTGGCACATACTCCTGGGGGGGGGGGGGAGAGGGAAGGATTAATGAATGAGGAAAAAAATGAATCAAGGGGAAACATGTTTTAACCAACTTTGAAGAAATAAAATGAAAAATAAAACAGCGGCAAACTCCACAGATGATACTGTCAGAAATCTAGTACTAAATACAAATTTCTTTAAATTCAAAAAAAGAAGAGATTTCATTGGGGCTGGCAGGTAGGGTCTCAAGAAAGCAAGCCCGGGTTGCTGAATACTCTGTATTGACAGAGCATCCCTCATCAGATGAGAAAATCCACTCACTATCATTCTTTCCCACCTCCTTCCTCTGTTCTGGTAAGATGAACAGTTTGGAAGCAGAACCCCCAGCATGAGCCCCGTGCTTTCCCTCTTTGTGGCTCTTCTTACCACCCACCCTTCCCATGTTCATTTTTTTCTCACGCAGACCTCTCTCTATGGCTTACCCCCTGCTCAAGATTCCTGGGTGAAGACCACACACGGTTGGGATGCTGTCTGCAAAGCTGGCTAGTTTTTTTGCATAAGACAGCCTGTGCTCAAGACAGTCCCTGCTCTGCTTGCGTTTCTCTGAAAATGAATTCTGCTAGGTAGGAGTGCTGGGCACTCAAATAGTAGGCGCTCAGAATCCCCTGCTGTGATTGCTTCTTGCTTCTTCCTTCATAGAGCATTAAAATGCTGCAGAACCATAGCTATCCAGAAGGGACCACTCAAAAAGAGAAAAGTAAAGTATTTGTAAATAATTAAAATGTAAAACAGTGACGCAGGACTAGGAACGTGCACGTGTTCATAGTGTCAGCGAAGTAACGAATTCTAAGCGCCAGTAGCCTGTAATTCCCTAGAATAGACGACTTCTTCAAGAGAGTGATTTACCTTGAAAGCATAGCTCAGGTGCCTTTTTTGATATGGTTTTGCTGTTGCTATGGAAATTGTCTCTGCAGGAATGTGCACAGATGCAGGCTAGATTGCTAGTGGCATGGGTGAGGAGGTATGGGCTGGGGGCAGGCATGTTGACACTTGCCAGTCTCCAGCTTTGGCCCCAAGGAGACTGGCACAGAGTGGAACGTGGGCAGTGGGTAAGTCCTACCTTGGATATCTCAGGTCTGAGAGACCCCAGGACCTAGGCTCTCCAGATCTGCACTCTGCTGTTTGAGTAACCTATTATGGCTGCTATTTCAGTATTCCCATTAATAATTATCTCTCTATCAGTATCATCTGGTCTAACTGGTCAAAGAATCCAACAGTTACTGTAGAGTGTAATCCCCCCCC
>JADRCD010203997.1:0-14359 GCA_019843815.1 Montemys delectorum
TTACTTTATAGGATGTAATTCATGTCTGGTATTGAACACACTATGAAAATCCATGGTAGGAAGATCTTAGATCCTAAATGGAACCTAATTCTGACATTAACTAATGTCCGGTGTCCTGTATTAGGGCTTACGACACAACACCAGGGAGTCTTCTCAATGGCATTTTATTTCCTTACCGGGTGGTTTTTTTTTTAATCCAATAAGAAATAGAATTAATATCACTTTAAAAATAATTAATAGCAATTTAAATGTACTCTAAACTTTATGTTTTATGACACATATCTCATACATATTAATGTTCACTTTTTAAAAGACAAATATCTCATTCTTCCTATTGTCTGTTCAATGTTTGCGTTTATCACCGTTCTTCAGTATAATACTTTTTATTTTAAATGTTCCATAAGTGGTGCAAGTCTAGCTGTAACAATTTCTAAGGTCATGATCAGTGGTATTTGAGACTACTGTATTGGTTTTACAGTTACAGTGTTTCTTTAAGCCTTCTATTTACCTGCTAATAGCTATAATGTAGAGCACGGTGAGTATACAAAGTTCAGAAAGTGTTACAGTTTTATTAATCCAATAATACTGGAGACATAGAACCTTTGAACTGATTTTTTTGTTTGTTTGTTTGTTTTTTGTTTTATCGAGACAGGGTTTCTCTGTATAGCCCTGTCTGTCCTGGAACTCACTCTGTAGAGCAGTCTGGCCTTGAACTCAGAGATCTGCCTGCCTCTTGCCTCACAAGGGCTGTGATTAAAGGCGCGCTCCACCACCGCCTGGCCTCCGAACTGATTTTTAATGATTCTAGTAAACCACAGTGCTTCAAACAATGATAATGCTAATTGCAGAACCTGTTAATCTGCATAAAACTGGAAACCAGGGTGAAGCAGATATGCAAGGAGTAGCTGAGATGAGCGGTCAACTGGCCCCAGAGAGAGGGGTGGGAGGACAGGTTTTATTGTTAAAGGATTTCAGCTCTCAGGACATAAATGTAGTGCTTTTCTTTATCTTTGATAAAAAAAAAACTGTGGCATATTTTATATAAATGTATATATTATATGTTTCTCATTTTTGTCTATCAAGAATTTTTAGATTTAGACATTTATATTCATGATTTAAAGGAGTCAATAATTAACCTTAAGTAACAGGAATATCGCTAGAAAGATATAATATGCAATGATAAATTTAAGAATCTCTGTTTCTTTGCTACATTGACACTAGAAGCCAATGGTATATCAGTGAACAGTAGTCTTGAGTTATAAATTTCAATAATTTGCTTTTTTTAAATTTTGCCTTCAATTCTAGTTTTATTTCTATTTCCTACTGAAACAAACTGATGAGTGCCAACAATTTCCCAAATAATTTATTACAGATAATATTTTATTTCAATTACTTTTAGAGGGAAAAAGAGGCAATAATATCGAGTGATTAAACAGAACCAAACAAATGTTTTAACAGCAACCCTGTTTTGTCAGCATGTATTTGTAATATTTTATTAACATTTCATGGAAATGTTACTTTTGAAGTAAGAAGCTACATTTCATTTTATATAAATGTATATAGTTTGACAATTTAAATTATGTAAATCACATTGTGGAAGTAGATTAATATAGGTACCTCAATAGCATAATGTAAATCTGATTAAAGAGTATAGATTGTACTATAACATTATAAGACCTGGCGAAATTTTTAGAATGGGCTATTAAGTTGTTACATGCAGATGAACTTATGTTAATATGTTCATGCTAATAAGGTTATGAAATATTTCTGGAGAGCAGCTAGCTCTGAGTTATTCACACAAGGCAAAGATATGTGGTCCGAAGCATTCTATCAGAGAATAGCTGCAAACTAGATTTCATCTCTTAATAATCAAGAAGTTGTGCTGCTTCCTTAAACATCCTAAATCTCAAGGGTTTTTATGTGGTATGGTTAATACTCTAGTTCATTATTTTATTCCAGGAACTGGTAAAGGGTACATATTTGATAACTTACTATTAACAGTATAAAGTTTAGAAAAAGAAAAGGAACTATTAATGACATAAATTTAAGATGGTCTTTGTTTTCTTTATAATTAAGCTATAATTCCACTCATTATGGGACAATATTAATAAGTGTGTTCGTATGTGTGTGTGTGTGTGTGTGTGTATGTGTGTGTGTGTGTGTGTGTGTGTGTATGTGTGTGTGTGTTAGTCTGAGGTGAAATGAAAATGGTAAGTCTTTTGAAGAATAATCATGGAAAGTAATCTTCAAGTCAACAAGGGATAGCTGACCTGCTAGTTAATTCATTTGTTTTTTTTTTTAAATTCTTTATACAATTTTGTAAAACACTCTATTAAAATGATAACTTAGGTACTATTTAAATGAGAATAGTGAGCATATGAATATTTCAGTCATGTGAGTTAATATGATACCAGATTTTCCATATTTAGCCAATATTATGATAAAAAAGTTTGAAATTTCAGATAATATGAAACAGCTTTAGATCTGCTTTATACTCTACGTAAACAACAATCACTGACAGAAGAACACCTTTTTCACTAAGTCATTTTGTTTTTTGAAGAGGCTTTCTGCTGTTTTCCTGAATATTCCTCTGTTGTTCACAATGATTGTGTTTATTTATACTCCCATCATTGTCTCTGACTTCTTAGAAACTTGTTGTCTTTTATCTTTTGTATAAAATACATACATTTTGTTTTGTTTTGTTTTCTTTTGTTTTGAGACAGGGTTTCTCTGTATAGCCCTGGCTGTCCTGGAACTCACTCTGTAGACCAGGCTGGCCTCAAACTCAGAAATCTGCCTGCCTCTGCCTCCCAAGTGCTGGGACTAAAGGCATGTGTCCTCATAGCCCAGCTAAAATGTATACTTTTCTTTTTCAGTTTTTACAAATTCTTCACATTTCTTTTATTTTTCCATTTTCCTGACATTGCTACTGTCTTAATGAGAGAACTGCAAATGTTACATTTTTATTTTTTCTTTTATTATATATTTTCTTTATTTACATGTCATATTTCCCATTTTCCCCTCCAAAAACAAACAAACAAACAAACAAAAACAAACAAACAAAAAAAAACAAAAATCCTGAAACTGCCTGCAGTTTCATGAACGGGGTTCTCTCAGCCAGGAGGGAACAAAAGACCTGAAATAGAGGGTTTGAAATGCAACGAGAAAACATGAAGCCAAGTTGCATCCCAATCAAAGCTCCACTTTACTTAGAATAAACCAGGGTTTTTATAGTCACAGGAGAAACCGAAACCAAGTCTCTAGATTACACTGCAAAGAAAGTTCAGGTGGCAAAGTCCCCAGGTTCAGAAGATCTTCAGGTGCCTGCATACTCAGGCGTGGGCATACTCAGGCGGCTTCTTCAAAGACAAACAGTCAACACAGAGCATCTGTCTTAGCTCCCAGGTGTTAGCCCCCAAGCAGAGGCTGCTAGAAGTCTGATGACTGAAATGAAGGGGGAAGGTAACAAAACCCAACAACAAGAACAAACCCCTGTTCCCTCCCTCCTCTCCCTACTCGCCACCCCACCCTCTCCTGCTTTCTGGCCCTGGCATTCCCCTACACTGGGGCACAGAACCTTCACAGGGCCAAGGGCCTCTCCTCCTATTGATGACCAACTTGGCCATCCTCTGATATACACATGCTGCTGGAGCAATCAGTCCCACCATGTGTACTCCTTGGTTGGTGGTTGAGTCCCTGGGAGCTCTGAGGGTACTAGTTAGTTCATATTGTTGTTAGTCCTAAGGAGCTGCAAACCCTTCAGCTCCTTTGATCCTTTGTCTAGCTCCTTCATTGTGGACCCTGTGCTCAGTCCCATGGATGGCTATTAGCTTCTACTTCTGTATTAGTCAGGTACCGTCAGAACTGTCAGAGCCTCTCAGGAGACAGCTATATCAGGGTGGATTGTCCTTCCTTCAGTCTCTGCTCCATAGTCTCTGCAACTCCTTCCATTTTGTTCCCCCTTTTAAGAAGGAATGAAGTATCCACATTTTGGTCTTCCTTCTTCTTGAGTTTCTTGTGGTTTGTGGATTGTTCTTCCTATATCCCGAACTTCTGGGTTTTAACAAGAGAGAGGACATTCTTCCTTCAAGTGTTAATTTGCTTTTGTATGTTTACCACACAAATATCGATTAGTTATAATACATTATACATTTCAAAACAAATACATTATAAATTTAATGCATTATACATTATTAAACAAATAAAATTTAAGAGATTTCCCCGATAAAAATTGAAACGTGTGCACATATGTGTGTTACTGGAAGCTACAATTCTACAATCAATTTGTAAAACAATCGTTAGAGATTTTATTTTAAAAGTATTTATAAATTAAATGTGATTGTGTCCAAAACACATTCAGATTCCAGAAAGACTTTGAATGTCCCTGCAGGTAAATGCTGTGAGTCCAGAATCACACCAGGGTGACAGGGATGCTCTTTCCAAGTATGATGCCTGCCTGCCTTTGATCCCAAGTAGCTCCATGCAGGATGCAGAAGGATAGCTGAGACTCCCTAGTCCCCCTCTGGAGGCCACACCCATGCTGTGCAAACAAATGTCCTCCCACTAAATTAATAAAATATAAAGAAAAAGAAAAAGTGGTGAAGAATATCACACAAAAATACTTTCAGGAGTTTCAAAATGAGTCTGTCATTTATTTGAACACAGATACACTTTAATTTTAGAAGTTAATTATATTTTATTGACTTACATTTGGATTCATTAAAAAATATGGAATTTGAAAGAAAGATAAAACTGACAAACATACACATGAAAAATCTTTGGATATGTCTATATATTTTGTGGAGTAGAGACCTATGGCAGTCCTTTATATGAAATGGGCTGGTGTCTGCTTTATTACCACGAGCATTTGAATGCTATTAGAGAAAATTACATTTTAGTGACTGTCACCCATTGTTGAAAATCATGTTTGTTTGTTTTTTAAGGCAGAGCATTGAAATAAATAGTATAGTAAAAAAGTTTTTGCTTTTTTGTTTTTGTTTTAGATATACTTGGGTTTTCTGTGTTTATATGAAGGAGAAAATTGCCCTTTCCATATCTGTGAAGAACTGTGTTTCAGTCTTTGTTATGAGTACATTAAAGTTGTAGATTGAATTTGATAAGTAATGTTTACTACATTAATCCTTCTGATCTGTGAGAATGGAATACTTTTCCATCTTCTGATATATTTTTTCAATGTCTTTCATTAAAGGCTTCAATTTTTTGTTGCACAAGTAGGACATTTGGTTACAGTTGCTCCAAGCAACTGTATTTTACATTATTTGATACTATCATGAAAGCTTTTGTCAGCCTGATTGTTTTCTACATTCAAAATCCTTTTAACATTCGCATAGAGAAGGTTCCAGATTCTTGTAAGATAATTTTGTATGAAGGTAGGAATTTCCTGGTGGAATTTGTAGGGGCACTTGGTATTATCATCTACAAACAAAGGAGCATTCTTCTTCCCTTCCAATCTGCATGTGTTTGATCCCCTTCAGTTGTCTTATCCATCAGCCTCTGTCTTCCTGATGCCTGGAGACCTGGAAGTAGGACTTTCAACTACCTCTCTAGCACTGGGCCTGACTGCTTGCAGCCATGTTCTCTTCCATGACACCAACAACTAAAATCTCTGAAATTTCAAGCAAACTCTCATTAAATCCTTTCCAAGAGTGGACCTAGTAATAGTATCTCTTCACAGCAATAGAACACTGACGCAGCCAATTGTTTGTGCAGTTTTTCTTAAATGACATAAAGTGATTCTCTAGACTAAGTCCTTGTAATATTGATTATAGAGAATATTGAGTAAGATGAACAAGGACTCCTAAAGCTGCATCCTTTGGAATAAACCGGTGGTACACTTTATCTTAGGAATGATTTTTCTTTTACTTTTACTGCTATATAATATGCTGAGATATATACATAAGAAATTTAATTCATCTTATATTAACTAATTGGGGAGTAATATAAGATAAGTAATATGTGTGTGAATATTTGCAAAAATGTAGCAATTATAACCCTTCTTTGTAGTATTGGTAACATTTTCAGTTTGTATTCTACTCTTACTCTCTATGTTATAATTTAATTTACTTTGCTCTAAGCCTTCTGGAATTTGTAGTTTCTGACTGGCAATGTGAATTAGGACACGGTTGGTCTGTCATACACAAGGTTACCCCCAAGGGGTCTTCTTTGTTTCAGATGTGTTCCCATACTGACATTTTCTAGGAGGAACAAATTTCTTAGGGAGCAACATATTTATTTCAACTTCTAGTTCAGCAATATATAGCAACATATATACATATACACACACAACGTGCATATATGTGTATATATCCTGATGGAATCATTTTTAACTTTAGGCCAATGCATTTTAAGGTCCTTATCATAACATGCAATATCTTTGTTACTTGAAAAATATTTAAGGAATCATTAAATGTTGTCAGTCTAACATTTAATGTTTCTAACCCTGATTCCCATCCAGTATTTGCAAGTGGTAGGGAAATAGCATCTTGTATCTTACTCTGAATTATAGGATAAACCTCATTCTAGAAGACAGTACCACAGATTTGCAAGTTTCAACATTTCAGTTCTTTCTAAACAGCAAGTAGTTCCAAAATATTGGAGAGCACCATGAAGCTTGTGCCTGCCAAAGACAATTTATGTGATTATTGGAAGGTTTAGTTTACTGAGTTTTTTTTTTTTGCTGTATATTACATTGATCAAAGCTATTCAATACCATGCTAATAAGTGCTTCTTTATGCCATGGACCTCCTGCCAGTCCACAATACTCACCCTTGGGGATTGGCTATGAGGTAGCAGGGAATGACTCAGATTCTGGGAACAGGTGAGAACATGTAGCAAGCTGCTGCAAACTCCTTTATTAATTCTCAGGGAGAATTCTTTATAACTTCTGCCAGGATTTTTTCTTTTCCATTTGTCAATAAATTCATATTAGCCATGTGGTACTCGTTTGAGTGTCCTGCGTGCTCTGTCTGTCTGTCTGTCTCTCTCTCTGTCACTGTCTCTCTCTCTCTCTCTCTCCCTCTCTCTCTGTCTCTCTCTCTGTCTCTCTCTCTGTCTCTCTCTCTGTCTCTCTCTCTGTCTCTCTCTCTGTCTCTCTCTCTGCCTCCTTGACTCTTCTAAGGGCTCAGAAGTCTTTAGTACTATAAGAAGAACAAGAGCACTCCACTGTGTAAGTTACTTCAAAAGGAGACAGAGACGGAGAGAATTTTGTACATCAAATTTCTGTTAGTTTCTGAGGAATTTTAGAGTTATAGTCTTGAGATATTTTCTCTGAGCTCTAACTGTCTTTTGTTACACTTTAGAATAATTAATTACATTTACGGGGATAAATTCCATCTACTATGTATATGGAAAACTGTGGACACAAAGTGTTGGCAGAAAAGTCAGAATAAATGTTGAAGGAGTTCAGGATAAGTGTTATGGATACCTATTATTAAAAAAAACTAATATCAAAAATTCAAAGAATTAATGAAGGTATTTATTTAATAAAAGAGCAGGGGCTTTTTAAAGTAATATCTGTACATACAGTAAAGTGGTTACTTATTTAGTCCTACCCTGACAAATGTTGAGATTATTTTACATTTTAAAATGAAAAACAGAATCACTTATTCATTATCTTCACTTTGTAACAGACACAGATCACTACAGAAAACCACAGACACAAAATAGAGAGCCGTAGAGCCCAGTCCCCACGGTGACATCTATACAACACTCCTGCACCTAGCAATCTGAGAACATTGCTGAACATCAGGCAAAAAAAAAAAAAAAAGTATAAAAGCCAGGTTATCATGGAGTTTGCTGTGACATGGTGTCTCCTAGAAATGCCAGACGCTACACCTATAAAGTCTTACCAACATGACTGCTCAGATATGAGCTGAATAAACAAGCAATATCAATGGACATGCCAACGTGGAAGGAGAAAAGCCCATGAGGCCTCAGCCCTCCACAAAATCTATAGGCAACTGAAAAACTCTGGGAACAAGAGAGGCGATTTTTATTAGGTAAGAATACATCAATTGGTTGTCCATGGTCCAACAATTTGTCTTGAAAACATATATATATATAAGTAGCATTACATGAACTTAACAGGTTATATATGTGTGTGTATAAATTTATTCAATGTACAACTACAATTTACATGTGCACATACATATATATACACACATA
Organism: Montemys delectorum; assembly: GCA_019843815.1. Lineage (NCBI taxonomy): Eukaryota > Metazoa > Chordata > Mammalia > Rodentia > Muridae > Montemys > Montemys delectorum. The sequence continues at coordinate 8,185 of JADRCD010203997.1, forward strand.
CACACGTGCATATATATGTATGTGTATGTCTGAACAACTGGAAGAATAATAGGGAGGAGTGGTATATGGAATGTTTTGAAAGAAGAAAGGAAATGGAGGAATATTGTAATTATATCTTAGTCTTAAAAACAGAGAACATGAAATTACCCTACAAAGGACTCTAATAATTGATAATAATTCAGATTTGAGTGGAAATACGTTAAATACCTTATGTGTATTAAAGGAGAACAGTATTAAAATTCTAAAAAGCGTCCCAGTTTTCAGAGGGGCAAATGGGAGTGGGGATGAGGGATGGGATGAGAGGGGGCTTGTGGAGTAGTAACCAGGAACAAGGATATCATTTGAAATGTAAATGAATAATATGATTAATAAAAAATCTTCCCATTTCAAAAATGATGCATAAACCCTTGCATACAGGAACACAAACATTTCCCCTTTCATTTCTTGTGGGAAATTATCCAAATCAATAAACATAAGCAGGATGCTTATTCATAGATAGGAAGTAATCTATAGTTTAATGCCAAAAATACACTTGAACTCTTATCATACAACCATAGTATTTTTGGTTGTTTGGGGGAAAATCCTCTCTTCATTTAGGATAAGTTTTAGACTTTCAATATATAGAACTAAAAGCACTGTAAATATGTAGATGAATTCATCATGCCCCAACGAATCCATTAGTTAGTTAATTCAATGTGGTTATCCTAAACAGAAACAAGGAATAATTTGTTTTATAGACAATGATATCAAGTAGAACTTGAGACCTGAGAACTAATGGACTTAGAACGGTTTGCTTATTGATGAATAGTGTATATTAATTGCAAAGTAAGTACTGTTTATAATTGTCTCTTTTATTTCCTCTGATGAAGGGATGAGATGAGAGCCATACCCAGGCTGTGCATTCAATACATGGCTTGGGCTGAGCCCACACAATTTCCTTCCCTCTTCTAACTATTCCTAAGCCTAAGAGGTTCTAACCTCCATACAATCTAATCTTCCATGTTGATTGATTCAATCCAACCTCTCTTTGTTTCTATCTGTTTGGCCTCATACTAACTTTGGCAATATGTTCTAATCTTGTGGCTCCTTCTCATTCTCTGGTTCTTCTGTCTTTATCTGTGTCTAGCTTGTTTTCTGCTTAACCTGTCTCTGTACAACTGCTAAATACAATTCACAATTCTCACGGCTCTTAAGTGGACTATGCCTCCTGTCTGTTCTCATGAGAGCTGGGTGTATCCTATCTCTGACTCATTCTGTCAAATCTCTTTTTGATATGTCACTTTGCCCCTCAATTAGACATCACTTTTAAACATGACTGCTTCCTTCTACAAACTAACTTTACCTTCATTGTTTGAAATTGGCAGGGTGTATTAAGGTAGTGTCTGTACTCCAGGGATATAATACTGTAAACCAGGGTATGTCTGCATCTGTGTGTATGTGTGTGTGTGTGTGTGTGTGTGTGTGTGTGTGTGTATGTATGTATGTATGTGTGTGTAAGTACACCACTGCTGTGTCAAGCATTATTATATGAAATAATTGTAAGGACCATCAGATTTGAAATATAACTCTATAGCATTCTTACTCAGTAATAATGGAATGCAGTATCAAATAGATAAATAGCATTGTCTGAATGAGAGAATATAGATAGGAAACCACATTTTTGGAAATTTTTATTAAGCCATTCTTTACACTGTTTCTCAAGCATGTTAGATATCAGATTTGTGAATAAAAATATATCTTAGAAAATCTTGAATTATTTTATTAATTAATATATTATAAATGCAAAATCAAACAACTAAAAAGAGATTCAGATTTTGAAATAGTCTAAAATTAGTGAGATTGGTGATCAGAAAACAAAAAACTTCAATATTTCATTGTATTTTGGCTCATTTTTATTGCATGAGATTAGCCTTCCCATTTATTCTTACTTCCCAGGGCTCTTGCCTGTAAGATCACTTCTGACACAGCCTCCTAAGGCAGTATTCCTTGTTCAGACAAATCTCTCTAGTCTGTTCAGACTTAACTTGCTCCTAGCTATGGAGTTGTTGGAGAGAGTTCATAAAGTGTTCTACCCCGAAGTGAATTTGAAAGAAATATTACTCAAGGTAGAATGTGATCTATTCCTTGGATACTGTAATGGCACAGTAAGTAGACCCATGAGTGCATTTACCATAAGCCATCGAGGGAAATGGAAAAGCTGTGCACTGGCTGGCATCAGGAACTACAACACTAGAGATTAATTAGCAAACAAAACTCACAGATTTTAGTCTTTAAGCTCCTTAAATTTCTTACAAGGCCTTATCTCATAAATGTCACTTTAAAGACAGAAGGATATAATGAAAATAATCATAGCAATATAAAAATTACATACTATGAATAATTCTTGGGAATTGATGTCTATATTTCTACTCAAGAACAGAGGTTCTATTAAGGACATGTTAAGTGTTTGTGTGCTACTATGTTCTAAGCAGGAATGGTTCCAGATCTGAATACAGCCTGTATATTTTGTATAAGTTCAAATAACCAGCATATTTCTTTATCAAATATTTAACTAGATATTTAAATATTTAAATTCAAACTGTGGACACTATACAGAGCCAAACAAGTGAATGAAAATTCTGTAAATTTCTCATGTTTGGTCATATGTTAATTTAATATAAAGTTATCAGAGATGTCAATATGTTACCTACTTTTAAAGTAAATTAGGAAGTGTGTGCTACAGATAAAAAGGGATGTCATTCTTTTCTTTTTTTTAATTCTGTTTTAATTAACTTGTATTTGAAAGGCAATATTTGAGAAATAAGCAAATGTATAAAAAAATTTCCATTACATAAGATAGTGTGAATTCATCTATGCTCTAATTCATGCATTTGTAACTGTTATGTAATCTAGCTCATTCTAAAATTATATATGGATAATGTGTGGACATATCTGTATATTTTCCAAAATTATAAGGATTAAAATATCCTAGGATTAATAATATTCTTTAAATATATAAGCATTCTGTATTTGCAGTGCTACTAGGAATTTTGGGTTGTATAAATAATGGGAGTGGTCTATGAGAGTCTGAAATATCAACTGATACGTCTTCATAATTCTTTCAAATATTTTCTAATTACTAAGGTCTGAACTATGGAACAAGCATAGCAAAATAATTAAGACTTATAAGCATAACTACAGAACAGAACTTCTCTAGGTATAGGCATATTTGATAACAACACATCGCCCTCCCAACATGATAAACTTAATCCTGGAAATATGGTCACTGTGATTAACAGAGGATATTTGTATTTTATTTTATTTTATTTTATTTTGAGTCATTGCAATTTAAACAATCACTCCATTTAACTGGTAATTGGGTTGAATATCAGAGCTATATAACATTCTCAGTAGATAAGGAAATGCAAGTCCAAAATTTTTCTTTTTATATGTGAAAATAGAGCCCATGGGAGAGCATACAGAAAGTTTCATCTGATGAATAGACAGTGTAAGGTGGTGGGAAGTCAAACAAAGACAGAGAAAGAAACAGAGTGTTTTTTAACATGTTGGGTTCATATTTTCTGCACATATATGATTACATGTAGCATAAGTGAGTGTGAAGTAGGACTAACATCTAGAACATAATAAATATGTAATTTAATAATTACATATCAACTTATCAAATTAAAAGTTTTGTCCATCATTGATGTGCAAGCTTAGTAAAATAATAGTTCTTACCTACCTGTCCTATGCACTATTACAGCACTGTGAGTAGACTGATGTCAGAAATACAATCAATGCCATAAGTGACCAAATAAATAATTTGTTTATGTAAAGAATAGAATTATGCAGCCACAGATGTTAAGTGTTTGGTCTCCATTGAGCCACAGCATATAATTAACTCAAAAGCATAACATATGTGTAAAATGATGAAACCTTTGACTTTTCAACCAGAGCTACTTAAATTGAAGATTAAATTGATTTCAAAATGAATGAAGTCATGTATAGGGAAAATGTTCACACACGCTATTTGCCATGCATACTTTCATTTCTATAGTAGGTTCTGGAATAGGTGTAGGGCTTCCTCATAATCTATTGCATTTGGGACAAAGAGCAATGTATTACATAATAAAGTATGAGACATGTGTGGTTTCCTTTGTGGGATAAAAGTATGTATTGGGTTGTAAAAACTTCTGGCATGATTATAATATAGTAGCTTTAGGTTTAAAAGTTAGAAGTATATACAAAGATAATCTACAGAACTGAGAAAAGATATATGGCAGTAAACGAGAAAATGAACTCAAAATATATTGTTTTGTAGGTTATTACAAAAAGTTTATTTACTTTATTTTTTTCATTCTTACGGACTTGGTCTAAATATAGGATAAGTTTATGCTATACATATGCAAGAGAACAGATGATACAAGTGAGGATTTAGCATCACTTTGTGCTCATATTATACTGCCTCCTTGAGCACAAACATACAGCCTATTTTGTGAGTGTTCTCAATGTATAACTAGTAATCAAGTTCTAAAAACCTTACTTTTCAAGATTCCAGTCTTACCTCCTGATGGAGTTCACATGGGACGATCTTATTTGCTGTTCTGTTGTTGTGAAGATATATCACAGCTAAGGAAGCTGTACTGGCTGGGTTTGTGTGTCAACTTGACACAGGCTGGAGTTATCCCAGAGAAGGGAGCTTCAATTGGGGAAGTGCCTCCGTGAGATCCAGCTGTGGAACATTTTCTCAATTAATGATCAAGGGGTAGGGCCCCTTGTGGGTGGTGCCATCCCTGGGCTGGAAGTCTTGGGTTCTATAAGAGAGCAGGCTGAGCAAGGCAGGGGAAGCAAGCCAGTAAGGAACATCCCTCCATGGCCTCTGGGTCAGCTCCTGCTTCCTGACTTGATTGAGTTCCAGTCCTGACTTCCTCTGGTGATCAACAGCCATGTGGAAGTAAGCTAAATAAACCCTTTCCTCCCCAACTTGCTTCTTGGTCATGATGTTTGTACAGGACTAGAAACCCTGACTAAGACAGAAGCTTATAGAGAAAACCTTTTAACTGTGTGCCTGCATACAGTCTCAGACAGTTAGTTTGTGATCATCATGGTAGGAGCATGGTGCTATGCAGGAAGGTGTGTTACTGAAGCAGTAGCTGAGAATCACATCTGAACAGCATGAAGTAGACAGAGTGAGCAAAACTGGGCCTGCTTAGGATTTTTGAAACCTCAGGGCCCACCCTGAACCTCAGTGATACAGTTCCTCTAAAAAGGGCTGCCAGTTGTAGGCTAAACATTCACATAATGTGAGCCTGTTTACAGTCACTCAAATCAGCAGAGAGACTTAGGCCTTCACTAAGCCCATGACTATCAACACTTATCAACTCCATATTCACATAGTACCATGCTTGTCTCCATTTTCCCTAGTATGCTTTAAAGACATCTTGCCACCTTTGTACCAATTTCATTCTTTAATATATAGTCAATACATGGTAATCCATATAAATCCTTCAAATATAGAAAATTAATTTCTAAATTGCCATGTGTCTTTAGGCAATATACTCCATTACCTTATTAGAGTAAAGTGTTTTACTAATAACTTGCTTATCACTGTTGACTTTCTTGTTAGGCTGCATGGAAATACACCTAGGGTCTAATTCTATGGCTCACTATGTTCTCACTGAAGTCCAGTTACATACTTGTATATTTTAATAGATCATAGACCCATTGAAGCCAGCACTTGCTGCCAGGTACATCATAACAGCCCTATAAACTTCTGTTGAATCAATACTCTAATTCCTTGCTAGATCTGAGAGAAGGAAGAATGCTTCCAAAAGTTTACTAAAAAGGAAATGCCAATAAAGAATATCTCATCTGAGTAGAAATTAAACATGAGGTTGTCAAAAACTGTATAACAAGAAACCAGCTGTATTTTAATATATTATAACTCTGACTCTTTCCAAAGAAAATAACGATTTTCAATAGTTGTCTTGGTTATATAATCAAAGTAATCACAGAGTGCTGAAACTTGACTCGGGTACACTCTAGAGAATGTCTACTGCAAGCAGAGAATAAATAATAGTGAATGTCACAACAAATTGCCCGAACATAGAAACTACAGAGAGGTCATTCAGATCACAAAACTCATTGATCTCCTTTGGCACTGAGCATAATGGGAAATAATGCACCAGAACTTTAG